>OY821521.1:5473864-5773864 GCA_963682025.1 Cordilura impudica
TTATTTGAAAGATATTTCTTTTTAGTCGTTTTGCAAATTTACAGATTTTTAAATTTTTTCCTTTATTTTGAGTAAATTGCATTTAAAGTTGCTACTAACACATACATATAATTATGTGTGTCTTTATTAAATATGTTAATGTGTTTGTTAATGAGTTTGTTATCTTCATTCCCATTCAAAAACGTGTTGGTTTGTAAATTGGCTGAGTTGAAAAATAAAGTTGCCTAGAAATTGCACTCGAATTTCGAGCGCTGGAATCTGCTAGTACATATAAATAGTTCTTATTGAAATTGATTTAGAGAATGTTTTTCTTCCTCAGAAGTTTTATTTAAACTTTGAAGATTTTTTTTCTCATATTCCAAATTTTTTACCCCATAAAAAGTTAGCTGATAGTTTAGTTCATCAGCATGATTTTATAAATTCAATAACTAATTTCAAACTGAGTAAGCTTAAAAGTTGCCTAATCTTATATATTAAAAGAATTTATGAATAAACTTTGCATTCAAGATATTTTTCAATATTTTTCTTCTCTCAAACCTCTATGACTAGAGTTCTAATTAAAGTAGGCTGTTGACATAGGTCTAAGAATACTCAGTGGATCAAGCTCCTTCTTTTGAGCTATTAACTGCTTAAATTCGTTGGGTTTGAGGTAAGTTATGCGTGGAGAATCAACTTTACTTTTACTGTACGTTAACTTCTCTTGGCATATTTTGGCATTACTGTACGTTAACTTCTCTTGGCAAATATTGGTATTATATTATAAAAATTAATATAATATAATATAATGCTGCGGAGCAGCAGGGGTCCTCTAGTGATGAAAATAAAATAATTCTTTTAATTGAAATTACCTTCATGAGCTCCGGTATATTTGATAGTTTCGTTGATGATAAAATCTTCAATAGCCTGCAGTTTCTTGTTCATAGTTTCCAATTTGGCTGGGTCTAACTTACGTTTTTTTTTCTTATTAACATCTTCTGCCGATGACAAAGCATCTTCATCAGCATCACGTTTTTTCATGTCAACCCTGTAAAAATTTTAATACATATTTGAAATGGATTGCGTATATGGAATAATTTTTCGGTACTTACTCTTTGTTGTTCTCGATAATAGGTAAAGCTTTCTTTTTACGATCGAGACCAAAATATTTCGACCAATCAATTGATTTTTTGCTACGCATAACATTAAAGTCATCCATGGTACGTCTTAGAGCGGGTGCAGTATGTTTTTTCTTGGTGGAGGCAGTATCACGTTTCTTTTTTCGTTTAGTTTCATCTTCTTCATGGTCGTGGTCGTGGTCATGATCATGTTCATGATCTTCCTCTTCTTCACTATCGTGTTCTTCATCGGATTCCTCCTCCTCTTCTTCACCTTCATCTTCATGACTCTCATGTGAAGTGGGATGATTGCTACGTTTACCATGCTTATGTTCATTCATTGTATGGCCAGAGTGTTGATGATGTTCTAAGTCAGCTTTTGTTGGGGTAGCTGATTGTGAGCTATCTTCTGAGTTGTTCTTTTTATGAGCGTTATCCATTTCAAAGCGCATATCAATCTCAGTTGGCGATACAGAGTCTGGTGCATGTGTAGCGACTGCTTTTGAATGGCTATTGTCAATGGATCTCTTTTTCTTTTCCTCAGCACCATTACCAAACAATTCACTTAATTCCCGCTCAACATTTTCATCAGTTTTGCCCAAGTTACTTAGGGGACCTTGATTGACCACATGTGAGGTGGAACGCTTTGAAACGGGAAAACGTTTTTTGCGATCAGCCGAATAGGGCAACCATGGTAGTACTGGATAAGAGCGCTTCTTCTGCATTAGCATATAGTAAGGGGGCATGCGCATACGTTTCTTTTGTTCTTCGTAGATATCACCTTCTATTTGGTTTTCTTGTTGTTGGTATTTTTCCCAGAGACTACGTAAAGCCTCTTTGTATCTATCTTGACGTTCATGTTCTTGAGCCTGCTCGATTTCACGTAAAAATTGATCAGTTAACTCTGAATGAGCGGGTGCATCCTGAGATTCTCGTTCACGGAACAAAGATGCAGGTATATCATCTAAAATTGAAAATATGCCCAATAACTATTAGTCAAAATTTCAATTTAAAAATATTTCTTTATTAGTTGACAAAGTCCAGAGAAATCCGAGGAGCGGCTTAGAAATCTAAAACATTTAAATTGAAGTAGAAAATTTGTTAGTAGCTATGTACTTATAATCTCAGTAATGGTTTTTACCAAGCTCACAATACAACTTCATATTGTTCAAGCTAATATCGTTGGCTGCCATATAATAATAATGGTTGATTGATTTTAATTGTTCAATTTACTCCTATAAGAAGCATGAAATTTAACAAGAATGTTCCAATTAGTTCGAACCAAAGCTCTTTATTTTAGACGGTTCCAACTTAGGTGTAATTAAGATGATTCTTTCCCAGTCTAGCGATTTCAAATGTGTGAAGGTTGTCTTGCAAACTGCAAGGTGATCGGTTAGTGAGTTATTTGAGTTTCAAAGTATTTGAAAACGTAAAAACCCGAAAGAATATTTGAGAGATGTGGATTTATGTTTAGGATTGCTGTCGAGGTGTAATTTTTTATTCTTGTAATCTGATTTTTGTTTAAGCTACAATAGTATCAAAATACGATTAAACGGATCTCAGGATTTTAGGTTTTCATTTCAAATAACCGGTTTTAATTTTAAAATTTTTAAGTTTTGATCGCAGTTGTACTAATTTCAACCAATTTTTATTATTCAAAACTAGAACTTAATCGTCTTATAAGTTTAAGTAAGCATAACCAGACCAACCATACTATTATTGCTTCTACTGGGAAAATCAGAGACGAAAATTTTAAATATTAATAAAAATTAGCAGATCCCAGTCCTCGAAATTCGATTGGAAATTCTAGGAAAATTTATTTTTTCATTTAATAAAGACCCTAAAGGTATGCTAATCAATTTTAGTCAATTCACAATTCAACACTTTTTAAATGTCGATTATTCTCGTTATTGGCTTATGTCCAATTATTGGTTTATGTCCAAAATTATTTTTCAGTTGAACACAATTATTATTGTGAATGAAGAAAAAAAAATTCACAAACACATTATCAAATTTAATAAACACACACATAGCATTGTATTATTTTATGTATGTGTTAGTAGCAACTTTAAATGCATTTTACTCCAAAAAAATGTCAAAATTTTAAAATCTGCAAATCTGGTGGACAGCTAAAAAGACATATCTTTCAAATAAGATACGTTTGGTAAAAACTCTTTAACAAATCATCGGTCACAAGAAATTGCCTTACCTATTAATATTATAGATTTGAATAAAATATTTTTAATTACGAGCCTTTCACCATTGACACATTGGAAATTTTATTTTCTTTTCATAAATCTACTTAATTTTTTGTATTTACATCGTTAAAAAGGCAGTTTAGCAACTATAAGATCAAAAAAAATATTCGTACATTTACAATTAGGGGAATCCCACGCCTTATACAACGACGTACTATTTTGTATAAAGTTAATTTGAAACTAAAGTTAATTGGAAACTATAGTTTGAGATGAGTCCCAAAATCATACAAATGGTACTGACGAAAGACACCACTACAATCTAACTGAATGCGAAAAGCGAACTATTTGGGCACTAGTAAATCAAATTTCCAGAATTTCTGTTTCACAAATTATTTTTAATATCAATGAATCCAATGGCAAAGACATCCATGAAGATACCGAGCTCAAAATATTATGAATATCTTACTATCATAGTCATGTAGTAATTAGAAAGCCATTCATTTCCAATGTCAATAGAAAAAAATGTATGGACTTTTCAAATTAGTATATGAACAAGG
Source organism: Cordilura impudica (assembly GCA_963682025.1). NCBI lineage: Eukaryota > Metazoa > Arthropoda > Insecta > Diptera > Scathophagidae > Cordilura > Cordilura impudica. The sequence continues at coordinate 5,477,714 of OY821521.1, forward strand.
CTCTAGAATTTTTGAAACGTGTTTTATTTTCAGATGAAAGCAAGTTTGCCGAAAAAGTGAAATTGGCAGGCAACGGATTGGTAAACTCATATTTATTGAGTCGATAATGGATTAAATTGTATACATAAACATTTTAAAACAAAATTTAAAACAAAGGGCAGGAAAACTGGCCCAGGTAGAAGATTTTTGGTTCCAACAGGCGCACAATATCAACCTGTGGTTGCTCTACAATTAAAATCACTACCAATTAAAATCACCCGACCTTAATCCTATATAGCATTTGTGGAATTTATTAGGGCGCCGAAACCGTCAGCATAAAATAACAACAAAGAAAATATTAAAACCATCATTTTGGATGAGTGGGGTAAAATAAGTAAAGGGGATAATTTAATGATGGTTAACTCGAAACCAAATCGACTCACAGGGGTCGTAAAGCGCAACTTACTAACTTAATCAATATTTACTATAAATTTAGTTTTATTCCTTTTAATATTTCAAGTGTACGATTACTTTTCCTTATGATTTGTTTATACGTTTCTTACCAGAAAAAAAATTTTTAAAGGCAAAAAAAAACAAGTAATTTGGCTATGCCGTATCTTTGATACCCTCCACCTGGGTTTTAAGTTTACATTTCAAATACCAACCTGCTTGAAATAATGACAAACAATAGCATCCTACTTTTAACCAGGTAAATAGTTTATTTTGTGAATGAGCGTAATTTCAACAGTCAGACAGACGGACGGACAGACGTACCGACGTACATCGCTATATCGACTCGAGTTGTTATAAGGATCTATAATATATATATTTTTAATAATTTATTTGAAAAAAAAATAATTCTACTTAGTTAATTTTTTTTATACTTTACATAATATAACAGTTTTAGTTTTAGGTGCATGGCCAACATTTCATGTATAGATCTGGAACTCAAAAGGAAGCTTAGGATCAAGGTTCAGAAAATACACACATGAAACACACAATGTTCTGTTCAAAAGCAGCCAACACATATCTTTATTTTCATATCAATTATGTGCGTTTCTAAATTTTCTACGGTGCCCAACACAATCATGACTGTGTTCGTTTTAATATTTCGTTATTTACACGAACATTTTTCTATCACGTACTTTTTGTTTCGATCACACATAAACCACACATATTCGAGTGTTGCTTTATTTGAAGTTCGTGTTCTGTTACGTGTACTGAAAAAAAAAGAACATGTACAATAAACAGGTTCAAGTTCAGTTATATTTTAAGTCGTGTTCTGGCTCGTGTACTAAGAAAAAATAGAACATGTACAATAAACAGGTTCGAGTTCAGTTATATTTTAAGTCATGTTCTGGCTCGTGTACTAAGAAAAAATAGAACATGTACAATAAACAGGTTCGAGTTCAGTTATATTTTAAATTCGTGTTCTGGCTCGTGTTCGCGATCTGATACACCCCGTTAAAAACGACGACAATTGTTTCAACCAAATTTATTAAAATTTTATTGACCCTTTTTTATGACTTACGTTGCAAATTGTTTACAAATGTCAAATATTTTAAAATTTTATTGGCCATTTTTTTGTGATTTACGTTATAAAGCAACACTCGAATATGTGTGGTTTATGTGTGATCGAAACAAAAGGTACGTGATAGAAAAATGTTCGTGTAAATAACGAAATATTAAAACGAACACAAGTCATGATTGTGTTTGGCACCGAAGAAAATTTAAAAACAAACATAATTGATATGAAAATAAAAATATGTGTGTGTTGGTCTCAGTTATGTTTGTTTACATATATGTACGAGTTTTTTATTCAGTGTGTGTTTTTTTCTGAACTCTGCTTAGGATCTCCAGATTCCAAAACAGTTTTATGACTTTCAGGATTTATTTATGCTGGGATAAACACATATCCGATTACAACTTATCAACTTCTGATAATGAATCATATGCGTTTTGGAGAAATTGTTATAAGTCATCATTTAGTGACTATAAATCCACCCATTTCGTATGAAAATTTCTAGAATTGCCTTCCTAAAAAGTTGTTACTGCAGGTATTTTAAAATTCCGCTTTTTACAATTGATTTTCATTGGAGAAAAAACAACAAATACGGAGAGCGGTTTCTTTTTCTTGAGTACCAAACATCGCCAACTGATAAATGATTTTTGCTTTTGTTTATATTAATAACTAGATTGTTAAACACGTTTGGGTTCCTCAAGAATGAAGAAAAAGTTACCTTTCATCACTTACCATACAAACTACCACGCTCCCTAAATACTGAAGAACGTTTACCGTCATCTGAGTATTGTGGAATTATCAATTTATTGCTATCGGCATCAAATTCATAGCCACCAAATGGTCCAAGTGAGAGACCGCCATGATCGGCTTCATAGTTTTCACGTTCCAAATATTTAGCTAGTTGTTTATTTAAGCGACTACGGGGTTTTTTTGCGTTGTAAGTGTATGCGGCGTCTGTAATGGGGAAAAAGGGAGGAAAAAAGGAAAAGTGTTCTTGTTGTTGGTGCTATTGAAGTTTGTGGTAATTTGAATATTTGAATGATTAAAAGGGACATGCAATTGAAACATTGAAAGTAATATAGGCAAGACCAGACTGATAGTGAACGGTGTGCGGCCGACAGACATAATAAAGTGATTTTGTAAAACAAATACAAACAAATTTTGAATGCGAAAGAACAATTTGTACGAAAAACACCCTAAAAATTGGCATGGCTTATCAAAATAATGGTATGGCTTAAGAGCAACAACAATTAATTATAAAGATCTGCCAGTACTTTACCTTCTTCCCAATAATCCTGATCCGGTGAGCTGCCAAAAGCTCCAGCCATAAAATGAGATGGCTGATTAGGCGGTGAATTCAAAGGATATTCTTGCCGATGTAATTCATCTACGGCTGCTTGTAATGAAAATGGTGAACGTTGCGCCCAACAATTCGTTGTCAGCAATCCCAATAAATGTAGTAAAAGCACTGTGCTGCTTCTACCCGTCATTTTAAGGCTCTTCAATCAGCAGCTTTTGACTGAAAAACTGAAATATAAAAAAAGAAAATGAAAATTATGAAAAAGTTAAAAGCACTAATTTAATATTCATAGAGGGTATAGTTGTTAAATCAAATAAAGGTTTATTATATTTGCATAATAAAAGCAATTTTAACGGTTAATGAAGGTTGAACAAAAAGCAAGATTAGATTCAACAAGGACATTTTTATATTACTTAACACCTCGTCGTACTTTTCATAAATATTATAAGGAATTGTTTTTTATGATCTTTCTGTGGGCACATGATTTGTGTTATTCCATTTTCTTTTCTTAAAAGGACTCTTTATTAATATCAAATTCTAAGACATACGTACAATTATAATCGTATTGATGATGTACACATGTGTATGTTCTCGTAAAATTATAAAACTTTTTATGCTGGAATTCTCTAAGGCATTCCATCACGTGCCATTAAGACGATTATATATTAAGTGCTTGGAATTTTATTGTGTCTTCTCCTACTTCTTCTTCTGCTTCTGCTTCTTCTTTTTCTTTAAATGATATCAAACGCTCTAAGATGACGGGGGGTAATATTTGTGGTAAAACTAGGAAATGTTTAATTTTTAAGGATTTTTACCAACATTACTTTGTTTAATATTCTGAAATTTAATAAATTTCTTTCATAAACATCAATTTTAAGCATTTCCGAACAACGTTAATTGAGATAATATGATGAAAATGTACATGCAGTACATTCTCATTGGAATGACCTTTGTGAATTTGAGTTATCGTTGTTTCTTGCGAAAATGCTTCGAGTGGCTTAAAAGGACTAATGACGGGTTTAAGTTACTTATGGGCAAAAAATTTAAGAAGATTACCTACTACATTTTACCACGTATGTATGAGCAATAAGCCTAAATTACTTGAATTTTATTTTCGTGTATTATACAGCACTTAAGTTATACGATTTTATACACAGTAGCACACAAAAGTATATATACCCCATAGAAAAATATGTATTTTACTAACAAAAATTATTTTTTATAATTTATATATAACAAAAAAACATTTATTTACAAAAAATTAAAGATATTCAATATTCTAAACGCAGAAAAGTATACATACTTGATTTTTTAAGTTTATTAAAATAATAGAATAATAAGTTACTAGCAGATTCCAGCACTCGAAATTCGAGTGCAATTTCTAGTCAACTTTCAACTTAGCCAATTCACAAACCAAGACTTTTTTTGTTTAATTATTATTGCGAATGAAGATGACAAACTCATTAACAAACACATTAACAAATTTAATAAGCACACACATGGCACATGTATAATTGTATGTATGTGTTAGTAGCAATTTTAAATGCAATTTACTCAAAATAAAGGAAAAAATTAAAAAATCTGTAAATCTGGTGAACAGATAAAAAGAAATACCTTTCAAATAATATGCGTCTGGGCAAAATCGGGATAGAATGGTAGCACAAAACATCGCCTAGCCTATTAATATTATAGATTTGGTTACTCCATCTTTGCTCCCCAAAATAGCGTTTAATCTATTTAATCTGTGTATTCCATTACACAAGTTGGCTTGTCGTTTCTGTTGAAAATTTTGCTTATTTTTTGTAACGGTTTTTGAAATTCGGCGGTCAAATTCGTCCCATAAATTTTCTATGGTGTTTAAGTCAGGCGAATGAGGAGGAGGATGAAGCTGTTTGAGCACATTATATAACAACCAATCTCTTACAATGGCTGTAGTGTGCTTCGCATCATTGTCTAGTTTTAAGTACCAGTTTCCAGAAAGACCCATTTTGCTTATCGAATTCTTTATATTATCCTTTAACAAGTTCAAGTACGTAAAGCAATCCATCGTTGTCTCAATAAAAACTAAAGTGCCCACCCCGGCCGCCGAAATACAACCCTATACCATAACTGAGCCGCCTCCATACTTTACTGTAGGTAACAAGTTTTTTAGGTTGATGATCTTCGTTCTTTTTTCGCCAAACCTTTTGTTTTCCATCACAGTCGAACAAGTTAAAATTCCATATTCATCTAAAATTCTTCATCACAAGTTATATGCTTTTTAGCAAATTTGAGCGTTATTGATTTACTTATATCACTAATATTTTTTTTTTCGGGTTTATTATTAAGGTTTTTATTATTTTTATAATTCCTTAATGCCGTTTGGACCATTTCAGAAATTTCGCGTAGAGATTTTCCATTTTGCTGAAGCTGATTTCCATATATGTGCTCTTTTTTGTTTGGGAAAAATACCGTTAATAAACAATGAGATTATGTATAATTTTCTGTGTTTTAATAATGTAAACTCTTTAATTTTTACTAGCAGATTCCAGCCCTCGAAATTCAAGCACAAATTCTAGGAAATTTTATTTTTCCATTAAATAAAGACCCTAAAGGTATGCTAATCAATTATAGGCAATTCACAAATCAACACAAAAAACAAACTCATTTTAATTACAAACACATTAACAAATTTAATAAACACACACATAGCATTGTATAATTTTGTTTCAATGCAATTTACTCAAAATAAAGGAGAAAATTAAAAAATCTGTAAATCTGCAAATCGGCTAAAAAGAAATACCTTTCAAATAATATATGTTTGGTCAAAATCGGGATAAAATGGTGGAACAAAACATCAGTCACAAGAAATCGCCTAGCCTATTAATAAACTCTTTAATTTTTATAAAACAAATACAATTTCGAACAAAAAACCTAAGATTTAGATTCTCTAATTTGTAAGAGAATAAATAGCATAAATAGAATAAATAAAATAGCTTCGACCTAGTCTAAAAGCAATTTTGATAAGGGGTATATGTACTTTTCTGTGCCACTGTATTTAGTTATGTTATTTCTTGTATTTTTACAAATTCAAAGTTGACAAAGTACGCGTAATATAAAAAATGTTTTAATGATAAAAATGTTATGGAATACTTTTAAGATGACTTAGTATTTGTTAGGAATAAATATTTAAAATAACGAGTAAATAACGAGTATTAGAACAAAACAGACCAAACCGCAAAAAAAGTAGAAATTAAATTAGCGACGTTTTGAATTAAATCCCACTTAAAATCGAGTCACAGAGATGGACTCAAATTTTATTCGATAGCAATCACTGAACTGCTAAACAACTTATCAAAAACCATTGATTTAATTAATATCGAGGGGGAGGAAGAATAAGAAAAATCTGAGTTCACCTCTGTGACTGGATACTGAATGAGTTAAAAAAAAAATTGTTTTCTACTTTTTTATGCGGGTTGGCATCAGTTTTGTTCGAAAACTTGATATACCTCCACACCACTGTGCTGAGGGTTTGCCACCCCGTTTCTAACGTATAGAAAAATTAATTTGCCACCCCATAAAGCTTTTATATATTCTTGACCTTATAACAACTCGAGTCGATATAACGATGTCCGTCTGTCTGTTGAAGTCGCAAAATAAACCATTTTCCTGGGCAAACTTAGAAAATTATTGTTTGCCATTATTTCGAGCAGGTTGTTATTTAAAATAGAATAAATCGGGCATCATTATGCCAAGATATGATCTAAAATATGGAGACACCTTTTAAAAAATTTTAAAAATTCAGTGTGTTTGTTGTAAGAATTTAGTATTAAGCGTATCCAATTGTTTACTTGTTAAAATTTTGTACAACCTAGGTAAATGTAAAATCCTTATATTATGAGCTAGACAGTTCTTACTATAAACAGAGTATCGAAGCTGGGAAAAGTGCATCGAGTTAAAAGGAGATTATAAAGAAAATTTTCCCCCAAATTGTTATGTTTTCTTTGTCAGGTCGGGTTGTTCTTGGACCGAGCAGACCAGGTGGCTAATTACACTGTACAACAGCCATTCTTGGGGGGTGAGAAGTTCCAAGTCAGGATGAAAGTAAAATCTCCAAAGGGTTTGGCGCTGTCAGTTCAAACTTTTTTTGTATTTTTTCCTTATCTTGTTATTTGCTTGCTTAATTTTTCAGCTACAACTTAACCCGATTTCTCCAGTCATTCTTCAACAAACAAGTAAGAAAATTATAGTCGGTCTAGACCGACCATACGATACCTATACCAGGATATACCATGGTCTTCGGTACAACTAACTGGATATAGAAAATAAGCAAACCAAATTTGATTGGCGTTGTTATTAATTTTTTGGCTGCAGATATGAAAAAGTTCATATCGGGTGCTATATTTGTATGTGGACTAGGTCAAAAAATGGACCGATCCTGACCATATTTGGTAAAGTCACTTATATTTTGAAAAAATATACACAAACCAAATTTGAGAAAAATCTGTGCAATATTTTTGTTTTTTTGATATATTTAAGTGAATATCGGGAAGCAGATCTATATGGGGTCTATGACTAAGAATTGTCCAATAGGGTTTATTTTTGGACTACTGATTAATGGATCTTATGGCAATTTATGTTGATTTCATAGGGGTCATTTGTATGGCTTATATACCAAATTTCATCGAAATATATTCATATTTGCGACCTGCAGTTTGATTACAAGCTTCACATGGACACACAGACGGACGAACGGACGGACATCGTTAAATCGAATCAGCTAGTGATTCTGATTCGATCGGTATAATTAAAGATGGGTCTAGGTCAAATATTTTTGGTGGTTACAAACAGCAGCACAAAGTCATTATACCCAAACTACATAGTGGTATAGGGTATAAAAAGTTGGTCTGAGAACGCCAAACCCTTTGGAAATGTTACTTCTAGAGGTAAAAAAAGCTTAAAAAGACATGGTTGCAGAAATTGTATGGCGTGCATCCCTTACATGTTTTGACTGACAGTAGTTTGATCTAATAGTTTGAAAATTGCATTTTAAGTCGGTTGTCTACCTGTGAGCCCCAGCCAAAGTCTACTTCCAATATTCTGTTACAGACACAGGATGCACAAAAAACTACTCATTGAAATTCACAGGTACGCACCTCACTTAAAAATTACTTTGGAGTACAAATGGTCAAGAACAATATTGACTTATGGTCCCTCCAGGTAGGCACAAATCTTATTTCGACACGAGCATAATATCAAAATTGCATAATTCAGCCTAAATCCATATGTATGCAGGGAACAGGTAAATTTTTAGGCATGGTAGCATAAGCCTATATATTGCAAAATAAGCATAATGCCTGGATTAGTCTACGACTGAAAGTTGGCGCAACAAGTACTGAAACCATGGCGTTAAACAATTTAAAATTATTTGAACTATTTAGAAGGTCAACCACGCCAAAGTTTTTCACGGAAGCTGCTTTAGAAGAACTTGATAGCTTATACGGAAATATTGAGAGAAGCGAAATTATAAAAAATAATTTTTATCTGATATATGCAAATATTAAGGCAAAATGGGTGAAATCTAATCGAACCATTCAGAACTTCAACTCCAAATACGAGGACTGGCTTAATGAAGACACCATCCTGGATATATTGGCAGTAGATAAACCCACCACATCAACCAGAGGAGCAAAAGGAAGGCCAAAAAAAAGTATTGAGGAGTGTTAAATTTTCACAAGGAAGAGGAAACTTGCCGATGCCACCAATGACTTGACCACGAAGCATTTATCGGACGCGCTGTCTATTTAATATACAAAGGATAGTGAAAGAGTTAGGTCGCATATTACAAAATCTGTTGCTGATGCAAGCCCACTGCGACTACAAAGGATTAAGGAAAGCATTCCCAGAAGCCTTGGCCTTGTTTATGGACTTACAACTTTCCAAAGAAAAATATGAGATACTACGGGCATCCTTGATGCGACACGGGGCTGACGTTTTACCAGGATACAAGCATATTACGCAAGCAAAAATAAATTCACGACCACTGCATACGGAGTTAACGGAAGTCTCTGTGAAAGCCAATCTGCAGGATCTCATGGGCCATACAGCAAAACGGTTGTTGGAGAGTCTTCCTGAAAATGAGGTGAAAATTCTTCCTGAGAAACTGACATTGATCAGCAAATGGGGCTGCGATGGATCATCCGGACAAAGCGTTTATAAGCAACGGATATCTTCCGATGACGCTACAATATCGGACGGAAATATGTTTATGGCATCTGTTGTTCCTTTGCGGCTAAAATCTGATGTTTCCTTACACTGGAAAAATCCACGTCCGTCATCAGTGCATTATTGCCGACCAATAATGTTTCAGTTTGCAAGGGAATCGGCAGAACTCATAAGGACCACGGTGAAGGACATTGAAGAACAAATAAGCAAGATTAAGCCTACAAAGCTGCAAATTGGAGAAGGAAAATATATTGAATGCAATTACGAGTTCCACCTGACCATGGTTGACGGAAAGTCGTAAACGAACTGACAGGAACAACCTCAACATTGTCATGCCCGATTTGCAAAAAGAGTCAGAAGAACTTTGGTAATTTAAACCATTGTACAAACGAGGAGAATTACGAATATGGAATGTCACCATTGCACGCAAGGATAAGGTGTATGGTACAGTTATCTATCATATGCTATTTAAACTGTTCAATTATGTTATTCGGTTCAAAAGATATGATTTTTGCAACGAAAAAACTCAAATGGCGCCACTGTGCGTCGTACATAAGATAATGCTTTAAAATTGGAATTGCAAAAATTATTTAGAAATAAGTTTCACTCATATTTTTTACGTAAATTTTTGGCCAAACCAAATTGGTTTGAATTTGATCGAAAAAGTATGAGCGTTCAAAGCTTATCCAGACTCTGTTTTTGATCAAAACAAATTGGTCAGTAATACATACACAGAAGATTTCGTACATAAGTATATTTTATTAGTTAAAAAAAAAATAATGCAAATATTTAAAGTTTTTATATGTAGAGTTTCAAGGTTCAGAATTATTTTTATTTATATATTCCATAAATTATTTTTGATTTCATACGACTTTCATATAAACCGTAGTACATCAACAAGTGGTTAAATTCTAAAATTGAATTTGAACTAAAGTGTTTAAAGGTAGATTTTTGAGATTTGGTGTTCGCGATTGAAGAATGAAGATGACAAACTCATTAACAAACACATTAACAAATTTAATAAGCACACACATAGCACATGTATAATTGTATGTATGTGTTAGTAGCAATTTTAAATGCAATTTACTCAAAATAAAGGAAAAAATTAAAAAAATCTGTAAATCTGGTGAACAGATAAAAAGAAATACCTTTCAAATAATATGCGTCTGGGCAAAATCGGGATAGAATGGTAGCACAAAACATCGCCTAGCCTATTAATATTATAGATTTGGTTACTCCATCTTTGCTCCCCAAAATAGCGTTTAATCTATTTAATCTGTGTATTCCATTACACAAGTTGGCTTGTCGTTTCTGTTGAAAATTTTGCTTATTTTTTGTAACGGTTTTTGAAATTCGGCGGTCAAATTCGTCCCATAAATTTTCTATGGTGTTTAAGTCAGGCGAATGAGGAGGAGGATGAAGCTGTTTGAGCACATTATATAACAACCAATCTCTTACAATGGCTGTAGTGTGCTTCGTATCATTGTCTAGTTTTAAGTACCAGTTTCCAGAAAGACCCATTTTGCTTATCGAATTCTTTATATTATCCTTTAACAAGTTCAAGTACGTAAAGCAATCCATCGTTGTCTCAATAAAAACTAAAGTGCCCACCCCGGCCGCCGAAATACAACCCTATACCATAACTGAGCCGCCTCCATACTTTACTGTAGGTAACAAGTTTTTTAGGTTGATGATCTTCGTTCTTTTTTCGCCAAACCTTTTGTTTTCCATCACAGTCGAACAAGTTAAAATTCCATATTCATCTAAAATTCTTCATCACAAGTTATATGCTTTTTAGCAAATTTGAGCGTTATTGATTTACTTATATCACTAATATTTTTTTTTCGGGTTTATTATTAAGGTTTTTATTATTTTTATAATTCCTTAATGCCGTTTGGACCATTTCAGAAATTTCACGTAGAGATTTTCCATTTTGCTGAAGCTGATTTCCATATATGTGCTCTTTTTTGTTTGGGAAAAATACCGTTAATAAACAATGAGATTATGTATAATTTTCTGTGTTTTAATAATGTAAACTCTTTAATTTTTACTAGCAGATTCCAGCCCTCGAAATTCAAGCACAAATTCTAGGAAATTTTATTTTTCCATTAAATAAAGACCCTAAAGGTATGCTAATCAATTATAGGCAATTCACAAATCAACACAAAAAACAAACTCATTTTAATTACAAACACATTAACAAATTTAATAAACACACACATAGCATTGTATAATTTTGTTTCAATGCAATTTACTCAAAATAAAGGAGAAAATTAAAAAATCTGTAAATCTGCAAATCGGCTAAAAAGAAATACCTTTCAAATAATATATGTTTGGTCAAAATCGGGATAAAATGGTGGAACAAAACATCAGTCACAAGAAATCGCCTAGCCTATTAATAAACTCTTTAATTTTTATAAAACAAATACAATTTCGAACAAAAAACCTAAGATTTAGATTCTCTAATTTGTAAGAGAATAAATAGCATAAATAGAATAAATAAAATAGCTTCGACCTAGTCTAAAAGCAATTTTGATAAGGGGTATATGTACTTTTCTGTGCCACTGTATTTAGTTATGTTATTTCTTGTATTTTTACAAATTCAAAGTTGACAAAGTACGCGTAATATAAAAAATGTTTTAATGATAAAAATGTTATGGAATACTTTTAAGATGACTTAGTATTTGTTAGGAATAAATATTTAAAATAACGAGTAAATAACGAGTATTAGAACAAAACAGACCAAACCGCAAAAAAAGTAGAAATTAAATTAGCGACGTTTTGAATTAAATCCCACTTAAAATCGAGTCACAGAGATGGACTCAAATTTTATTCGATAGCAATCACTGAACTGCTAAACAACTTATCAAAAACCATTGATTTAATTAATATCGAGGGGGAGGAAGAATAAGAAAAATCTGAGTTCACCTCTGTGACTGGATACTGAATGAGTTAAAAAAAAAATTGTTTTCTACTTTTTTATGCGGGTTGGCATCAGTTTTGTTCGAAAACTTGATATACCTCCACACCACTGTGCTGAGGGTTTGCCACCCCGTTTCTAACGTATAGAAAAATTAATTTGCCACCCCATAAAGCTTTTATATATTCTTGACCTTATAACAACTCGAGTCGATATAACGATGTCCGTCTGTCTGTTGAAGTCGCAAAATAAACCATTTTCCTGGGCAAACTTAGAAAATTATTGTTTGCCATTATTTCGAGCAGGTTGTTATTTAAAATAGAATAAATCGGGCATCATTATGCCAAGATATGATCTAAAATATGGAGACACCTTTTAAAAAATTTTAAAAATTCAGTGTGTTTGTTGTAAGAATTTAGTATTAAGCGTATCCAATTGTTTACTTGTTAAAATTTTGTACAACCTAGGTAAATGTTAAATCCTTATATTATGAGCTAGACAGTTCTTACTATAAACAGAGTATCGAAGCTGGGAAAAGTGCATCGAGTTAAAAGGAGATTATAAAGAAAAATTTCCCCCAATTTGTTATGTTTTCTTTGTCAGGTCGGGTTGTTCTTGGACCGAGCAGACCAGGTGGCTAATTACACTGTACAACAGCCATTCTTGGGGGGTGAGAAGTTCCAAGTCAGGATGAAAGTAAAATCTCCAAAGGGTTTGGCGCTGTCAGTTCAAACTTTTTTTGTATTTTTTCCTTATCTTGTTATTTGCTTGCTTAATTTTTCAGCTACAACTTAACCCGATTTCTCCAGTCATTCTTCAACAAACAAGTAAGAAAATTATAGTCGGTCTAGACCGACCATACGATACCTATACCAGGATATACCATGGTCTTCGGTACAACTAACTGGATATAGAAAATAAGCAAACCAAATTTGATTGGCGTTGTTATTAATTTTTTGGCTGCAGATATGAAAAAGTTCATATCGGGTGCTATATTTGTATGTGGACTAGGTCAAAAAATGGACCGATCCTGACCATATTTGGTAAAGTCACTTATATTTTGAAAAAATATACACAAACCAAATTTGAGAAAAATCTGTGCAATATTTTTGTTTTTTTGATATATTTAAGTGAATATCGGGAAGCAGATCTATATGGGGTCTATGACTAAGAATTGTCCAATAGGGTTTATTTTTGGACTACTGATTAATGGATCTTATGGCAATTTATGTTGATTTCATAGGGGTCATTTGTATGGCTTATATACCAAATTTCATCGAAATATATTCATATTTGCGACCTGCAGTTTGATTACAAGCTTCACATGGACACACAGACGGACGAACGGACGGACATCGTTAAATCGAATCAGCTAGTGATTCTGATTCGATCGGTATAATTAAAGATGGGTCTAGGTCAAATATTTTTGGTGGTTACAAACAGCAGCACAAAGTCATTATACCCAAACTACATAGTGGTATAGGGTATAAAAAGTTGGTCTGAGAACGCCAAACCCTTTGGAAATGTTACTTCTAGAGGTAAAAAAAGCTTAAAAAGACATGGTTGCAGAAATTGTATGGCGTGCATCCCTTACATGTTTTGACTGACAGTAGTTTGATCTAATAGTTTGAAAATTGCATTTTAAGTCGGTTGTCTACCTGTGAGCCCCAGCCAAAGTCTACTTCCAATATTCTGTTACAGACACAGGATGCACAAAAAACTACTCATTGAAATTCACAGGTACGCACCTCACTTAAAAATTACTTTGGAGTACAAATGGTCAAGAACAATATTGACTTATGGTCCCTCCAGGTAGGCACAAATCTTATTTCGACACGAGCATAATATCAAAATTGCATAATTCAGCCTAAATCCATATGTATGCAGGGAACAGGTAAATTTTTAGGCATGGTAGCATAAGCCTATATATTGCAAAATAAGCATAATGCCTGGATTAGTCTACGACTGAAAGTTGGCGCAACAAGTACTGAAACCATGGCGTTAAACAATTTAAAATTATTTGAACTATTTAGAAGGTCAACCACGCCAAAGTTTTTCACGGAAGCTGCTTTAGAAGAACTTGATAGCTTATACGGAAATATTGAGAGAAGCGAAATTATAAAAAATAATTTTTATCTGATATATGCAAATATTAAGGCAAAATGGGTGAAATCTAATCGAACCATTCAGAACTTCAACTCCAAATACGAGGACTGGCTTAATGAAGACACCATCCTGGATATATTGGCAGTAGATAAACCCACCACATCAACCAGAGGAGCAAAAGGAAGGAAGAGGAAGAGGAAACTTGCCGATGCCACCAATGACTTGACCACGAAGCATTTATCGGACGCGCTGTCTATTAAATATACAAAGGATAGTGAAAGAGTTAGGTCGCATATTACAAAATCTGTTGCTGATGCAAGCCCACTGCGACTAAAAAGGATTAAGGAAAGCATTCCCAGAAACCTTGGCCTTGTTTATGGACTTACAACTTTCCAAAGAAAAATATGAGATACTACGGGCATCCTTGATGCGACACGGGGCTGACGTTTTACCAGGATACAAGCATATTACGCAAGCAAAAATAAATTCACGACCACTGCATACGGAGTTAACGGAAGTCTCTGTGAAAGCCAATCTGCAGGATCTCATGGGCCATACAGCAAAACGGTTGTTGGAGAGTCTTCCTGAAAATGAGGTGAAAATTCTTCCTGAGAAACTGACATTGATCAGCAAATGGGGCTGCGATGGATCATCCGGACAAAGCGTTTATAAGCAACGGATATCTTCCGATGACGCTACAATATCGGACGGAAATATGTTTATGGCATCTGTTGTTCCTTTGCGGCTAAAATCTGATGTTTCCTTACACTGGAAAAATCCACGTCCGTCATCAGTGCATTATTGCCGACCAATAATGTTTCAGTTTGCAAGGGAATCGGCAGAACTCATAAGGACCACGGTGAAGGACATTGAAGAACAAATAAGCAAGATTAAGCCTACAAAGCTGCAAATTGGAGAAGGAAAATATATTGAATGCAATTACGAGTTCCACCTGACCATGGTTGACGGAAAGTCGTAAACGAACTGACAGGAACAACCTCAACATTGTCATGCCCGATTTGCAAAAAGAGTCAGAAGAACTTTGGTAATTTAAACCATTGTACAAACGAGGAGAATTACGAATATGGAATGTCACCATTGCACGCAAGGATAAGGTGTATGGTACAGTTATCTATCATATGCTGTTTAAACTGTTCAATTATGTTATTCGGTTCAAAAGATATGATTTTTGCAACGAAAAAACTCAAATGGCGCCACTGTGCGTCGTACATAAGATAATGCTTTAAAATTGGAATTGCAAAAATTATTTAGAAATAAGTTTCACTCATATTTTTTACGTAAATTTTTGGCCAAACCAATTTGGTTTGAATTTGATCGAAAAAGTATGAGCGTTCAAAGCTTATCCAGACTCTGTTTTTGATCAAAACAAATTGGTCAGTAATACATACACAGAAGATTTCGTACATAAGTATATTTTATTAGTTAAAAAAAAATAATGCAAATTTTTAAAGTTTTTATATGTAGAGTTTCAAGGTTCAGAATTATTTTTATTTATATATTCCATAAATTATTTTTGATTTCATACGACTTTCATATAAACCGTAGTACATCAACAAGTGGTTAAATTCTAAAATTGAATTTGAACTAAAGTGTTTAAAGGTAGATTTTTGAGATTTGGTGTTCGCGATTGAAAAAGTATTTCGCAAGGCTTTACACATACATTCGAAGAAAGCATCAGAGATTTTAATTCAAAATCATTCAACAGCGTTTTTTAATTTTTAAATATCACTCAGATGTAGTTTTTGTGATAATGTAACCCTTAATATTGACTCAATAACTCCAAAAATTCTGTTTTTTTCAAGTTTTTTTTTCTCTTGCATGCTTAATCGGTTTTTAATTTTATTGCTACGTGAAACTGTTGAATTTGATAAAATTTGTTGAATTTAAATTGATTTTAAAGTTTACCACTATTTTACAGAACACATGCCGATTCCAACGTACTTAAGAAACGCCCTAAAAAAGTTCTAATGATTTCATTAAATGAAGTGGTCCATGAACGTTGCATCGTTAAATATTTAACAATGAATGGCAAATTTAACAAAATCTTTCGACAGATTTGACCTACGAAGAAATTCATGAATAATTAATGTTGCCTTTGGAAATAATTTATCGTATTCCATTAACATTAATATATATAAAAAGAAAAATCCGACATACATCCGACATAAAACTAGTAAATTGCAAAAGTATTTGTATCACTTTTCCTCAAACTCCTGTAAAAATCAATTTTTCCCATCAACAGTTGGAATATTTATAGCCCACATAGATAAAAAAAATACACATACTTATTAAATACTCCTCCCTCTTTTGATAGAAAAACATAAATTTTCTACGAACTATAAAATACATATGTATGAGTTTACACTCAAGAAATCTGTGTGTTTGAATTTTGAGTAAGTTGCTGAAAAATCTCGGTTTTTGATATGCAAATTTTAAAAAATCGTTATTGTATAGTAATAGGCTCATGTTATAAAAAAATTATATATAATTAATTATTTAAGAAGTGAAAAAAAATTTAATTTGTATGTAAATAATGCGCCCATAGTCGTAGTCAGAGTCATTGGAATAAACTTCCATTGGAATTGCGGATTTTTTCGCACTCAAATAACGTTTTTCGTCTGAAACTCATGGAACTTCTTTATGGTTCAGATTGATTTTTATATTTTTATTTTTTCTATTTTCATTATTTTATTCAGCTTTTGTGAGTAGTTTTTGTTGTGCTACCTATAATTGGATCCTATTAGCACTACTTTCTAATAAAAGCGGTAACTATTTGCTTGTATGTATTATGGCTGGGGAGCTAACGAGATATGTGTTGTGATTTGATCTGTACTGATTAGTATTAAGTTATTAACTTAGGTTTCTATTACTGTGTAATATAAATAAATATCTCCAAAATTATAAATCTTAATTAAGGACAAACACTGATAGAAAAATAAAATATTACATATTACATATTTGTGTCTTAGAGCAGCCATGAAATGTGGAATGTGTAAAAGTATTTTTTCTCTTTCGGATAGCTGGAGTAAAACCCAGACCGGTTGGACATAAAGCTTCTAAAACGTAAAAATCTGTTCATAGCTTTATTGATCTATAACTCTTAAACAGTTTGAGGGGGTTTGAGCTATTAAGGTATGTCCTGCGGATCAAGCTCACCAAAATAACGTTTTTTAAAAGTGCTGTAGCTCAGTCGTTTTTCAATTTATCAACTTTGGGGTTTTTTATGTGAAAGTATACGTAATTTTCTAACTTTTTCCGTACTTGTTTATGTTTCTATGTTTTTTATCCCCGCCTCCCAGAGCGATGAAAAGGGTACCTAAAATGAGAAGGCAAACGGGGTGTTGTTTTTCTTGAGAATCAGATGTCGTATCGAAATTCGGCGGGTGGCACTTTATTGATACTCACGTCGGACAGGTCCTGAACTAGGATATTTCCAAAATATCAAAAATTGACAAAATGGCGCGATTTAAAAAAAATTCAAAAATGAGCTCCCCCGGTAGTAAAGTTAGCCCAAATATCCTAGTTCAGGACCTGCCTGACGTGATGACCTACAAAACGCCGCCCGCCGAATTTCGATACGACTTCTGGTTGTCGAGAAAAACGACACCACAGTTTGAAAAAAGTGATTTCGAGAAAAACGGAATTAAATTTTTATTACAAGAATTTTCTATATTGTCATACAAATATATATGTATATACATACATATATAGATCTGTAACTCCAAAAATTATTCGAATTTTAAAAAAATCTTTCAGGGTAATATTTTTGAAGGATTTTAGAAAACATTTATGAAAAAAAATTCGAAAAAAATTGTTTTTAACCGCAGGACATACCTTAAAGAACTTTTGACCTTAGTATGACCTGTAATGCTTCTTTTAGAAGTCAAAGTCTTAATTTGGGAGTTATTTTTTTTATGTTTGTCGTAAGCCTTGAAAATCGCATAAGAACAGGGCATGACTTTATTGATTTATAACTATAATAAGAACGTTTAAGGCGATTGAGGACATTTTTCATATAAACTTTTAACCTTAATATGATCTTTCATGGTTTTTTCAGTATTCAAAGTAAAAATTGTGACTCATATAAAAATGAGATTATGCTGATGTTTGTAACTACTAAAATAAAAGGACCTAAATAAAACTTTTATTAAACCGATCGACTCACTATAGGTCAATGCAAATTAATATACTCGCAAAAGTTTTTATTGCCCTTTGAAAGATCGCTATTTTAAATGGGTAAACTCGGTGCATGCTCAGATCGACCTAAATGGCTCTATAATGCTTCAAATTGGTTTGAAAATATTTATTATATTCATAAATCATTGCTCGAAAAATAAATAGTTTACAAACAATTTAACTAATAATCCTCATAATATGAAACAGCCTCCCGACATTTACGTAAATCTATCTTAATACTTACAAATATAATATATTTCACTCAAATTTGGTTTGTATATGTTGTTGTGACCTCAGTTAATATGGTCTGGATTGCACCATTTTTGGACTAACACCTCAGATAATAATTACATCCAAAAATAAATTAAAAATATTTCGAACAATTTCACTTAAAATTGTTTGTGGTAGGATATCATGTAGTAGACCTATAACTTTCTTATTGTACTGGGTACTTAGATCTCCCGTATTGGGTATTTAAAAAAGTAAATAATAATTAAATTAACAAATTTTTATGAAACCCCGATGGATTTTCTATAATTAATAAAGTTTTCTTTAAGACTATTCGCAATCAGTTGAACAATTTTATATAGAACATTTTTGTGAGTGTAAAGTAAAGAAATTGTATTGTACCTATCAACAGGTTACCAACTAAAATGACGAAAAAAAGAACAAATTCACAAAGTTACCTAGGTTTACAGTAGATAATATTCGTTTTATTACATTCTTTAAGGCATTTACATGCGTATGTACGTATATACGATGTATGTACGTATATACGATGTATGTATGTATGTATGTACTCATACTTTAAATCGGCTGATGAAAATGTATTTTCATTTAATTTTTGTTATTTGTTCTATAAATTCTTTTTTGATAATTTATGATGGTAGGCGCTGCATAAAACTTGTATATTTTGTATACTTAATAAATGTGATTTTAAAAGGAATAAAATTAAGGCAGACACATTAATGGGTTGACAACAAATTCCCAAAACATCTTATGGGATTTATAATAAATTTAGAAAAAAATAATGCAATAATATAACTAATAAAAAAAGCACATTTAAATCCATTTTAAAATAAAAAAAAAAACACTGTTCCTAAAAATATATATAAAATGTACATAGAGCCGATATAGTTGCGTAGTATATACCCAACCAAGTTGTCTACATCTTAGATGCTGTGACATTCAACCTTTACATTCACTTTTATATAATCATTTTACACTAAGGGATATTTCTAGTTTTTTTTTTAATTTTATTTCGAAAAAATACTTACATATTTTTTACTTAAATTTCACTATGAAATTTTATTTATTTTTTTTTTTTTTTTGTTTTTTGCACTTTTTTACTTTGTTGCTTCGTATTTAGCAAATTTAAGTTCGGTGTAGTATGTTATCCTTTTGGATACTTATTGTCGAATGATTTTAGTAATCGCGATGATTACGTATTAAATACATTCGTTGACTTTAACTTAGGGACATTTGCTGAAATATGTACGCAAATTGCTAGGTATGAATGAAAGTAGCTTTTTATCTTTTTCTTTATGCTTTCTGTGAGTCTAAAGAGTTTATCCGGGTATTTGTTTTTGTTTTTCTTCGTATTTTTTTAATTATGCAAAGAAAACTCTATTGTTCGTAGGCTCTTATCCTAAATCAATATGCGTGCGCATAACATACGCAAAAAATGGGATGGTTGCCAAAGTTTTACAAGTGAAATACAGTCCAAGATCCTCTTTATCCAAATGTTAAACATTTTCAAAAAAGCCCATAATATATTTTATAGTTTATGACCTTGACCATTGTCTTATCTAGTGTTGTAGCAAACACACATAGATATTTATCTAAAAACTTGTATAAAATACAATGTCAATGTTATGATAATAAAATTTGTTAAAATTAATAAGTAAAACGAAGAATTTCAACTGGTTCACAACCAAAAATTTCGAGGTTAGGTAGGTAGGAATCTCTTAAAATTTCAACATAATGCTCTGCCTTCATTATACCATCAATTTTGCATAGGATTTCTAACTTTTCTCTTTGGAAGCAATCCCAGGTCATGAAGGAACCTCCTCCAATTTTCATTGTCTTTTGAATATTACGTGATGTGGTACCTACTTTTGTATCATACCATGACCAAACCCTGCCATCGGTGCATAATCGATTTAATTTCGATTTAGGTTCCACAGCTCAACCGTCCAATCCATATGTTCTTTTGCGAATTTAATACGAGTGGCCCGGTTGGCTTCTTAATTTTTGTTTTTTCTCTCATTCCGCTCTCTTTGAGGCATCTATGAATTGTCTGATTGGTCACATCTATTTGAGAGTTTCCCTTAGTCCTTTATTGGTAACTGTAGCTTTCTCAACGGCTCCTGACAGTAAAAGACGTCTCACCATTCTCTTTATATGTGGATTGTATTTGCGTTGCCGTCCAGCTTTATTCTTTTTGACGACTTCACCGATATTTTTCCGGAGCTTTGAAACAAACCCAATATACACACCATATTTTCTTCCAATTTCGGGCACATACTTCCCGCTTAAAATATCATTTTCTATGTCTTTTTCAATTTGAGTTGGGATAACTTTCGGCATAGTTATTTCGCCTAAAATAACTGATATTTATATTTTAACTTAAAGTTTTTTATTAAAACTCTTTCATTCCTTATACATGAGAGTTTTGAATATCTCCGTGACTGTGCGTGACTGTGTGTGACTATCTTAAAATTAATCTTTGGCCACAACAAATCTATGGACAAAGTTTCAGATCGATCGGATGAGGGGAAGTGAGGATTTAATCTCTCCGTGACTATGCGTGACTGTGCATGATTATGTCAAAGTTAATCTTTTTTCACAGCAAGTCTATCGACCAAGTTTCAGATCGATCGGATAAGTGGAAATGTGTTTTAAATCACTCCGTGACTGTGCGTGACTATGTCGAAGTTAATATTTCTTTACAGCAAGTATATGGACGAAGTTTCAGAATGATTGGATGAGGCAAAATCCGTTTTAAGTCTCTCCGTGACTGTGCGTGACCATGCGTGACTAAGTCAAAGTTAATCTTTTTTTTTTACAGCAAGTTTATGGATTGGATGAGGGGAAATGACATTTAGATCACTCCGTGACTGTGCGTGACTGTGCGTGGCTACCCCAAAATTAATCTTTTTTCACAACAAGACTATGGGCCAAGTTTCAGATCAATTGGATAAGGTGGAATGGGGTTGACCCACGAAAGACAAACACCACAGACAGACAGAGAGTATGAGTTAAAAGAAGGAATTAAAAAAAATAAGTTCCAAATACCTTAAAATAAAATATGATTAATTTTAAATTGTTTTGATGTTTTGTATTTAATGCAACTACACGCGATCACGAAAAAACTTAAATGACTTGTTAGTTACACAAATTGTTCACAAAAATTTTAAGATAACGGTATAAATTACGAAACACTACAATTGTTTTTCAAAAAGTGGCGCTGAAAATATATTACTAGTACACCAACAAAGAAAAGAAAATAACATAAACTAATGTACCATTTCTTGAGCACTTTATAATTTTTGTAATGGAAAAATTATTTTTTTTAGTTTTGGAAGTCACTACATATACATATTATATAAAAGTAAATTACCTTTCTCTTAAAAAAAAAACTAATACATTTACCAATATGTTTTCTAAACACCCTGTTTCAAATTTGTATATTAAATTTTTATTGACTATACATACAAAACAAATTTGCAAAATAAATTAGAAATCTCTTTGAAATAACAAACAATATACTTTTGTTCTTCCAGGGAATCTATATGTTATGATCACTGATCTTAAAATAATGTTAGGATTACACACACTTAACTTAAGTTTTACTCCTCATCTGTTTCACTTTACTCATTAAACTTTAATTAAACCGAAATAACTTCTATAGTTTGTTTCGATTAGGATCGTTCTACGATTTTCACTGAAATCCCGAATATGTAATTGTTCATTGTGTTGCAAGTATATGAGACCACTGGTGTGACAGGTATTTAACACGGAAACATTATTCGAATTGATGTAGTTCAAACATTGTAGGAATGGCTTGTCATTGTGGAATATAATGAAACCATTTTTTGGAAAATGATTGTGATAACATATTTGAGCATACACGTAGTAGAGACCTGGTTCTATCACAGTTAGAACTCCATTTTCCATAAGAAAATAAGCATTAACGTCTACTTCATTAGTCCAACTTTGTTTCCCAATGTACATGTCACCGTTATAGGCTGAACAAACAAAAAAATGGTAATAATTAGATTTCCAGTTAATTTTTAAATTTATTTTTTTTTTTAAACTTACATGGAACTATCTTTGGAGCTTTGTGAAATGGTAGTTTTTGGGTTATGTGGAAATGAGCTGCTGGTTTATAATCTATTAGAGTAGTTCTTTCAGTAGCTACATATTTGGCTGAAATTAAAGAATCACCTGGAAGTTCAATGAACGTTTTAAAAAATGGTTATTGAGATTTCAATGGGAAAATAGGTTGTAAGGATGTAAATTAAAGGATATTATGAAATTGTTTGTCGTATCGTTTAAACGGAATTGTAATGTGTTGATACGTGCATGCCTGAACTTCGATTTCATACCGCTGACATAACTATGGGCTAATGGATCAGTTTGCATGATTACAATCCAAACCTGACCATTTTTGGATCGAAAGCGCACAAAATCGTTGCTGTTACTCCCCCGTGGAGAAATTTCGACGTTATTGGCACTGATAAACGGACACCGCCTTACTGAAAAACACGCTGAACGCCTCAAGGTCTCGTAGCCTCAAGGATGTCGAGAATATTGAGAGTTTTTAACATTTCCTCTGACATTGTTCTAAGCTCGCTAGACATAGACTACAAGCATTTTGCATTTCGAATACTGCATCATCTCTCAGATGTTGGAATGTGGTATCGCAAAAGGTTCATAAGAAGCTCGAACTGGTTTTACAATGAAGACTAAAGGAAATTCTAAACTCAACGGACTCGAGAGTATAAGTGTGATTATGTGTATACTGGCAACAACTTCGTTTAAACGAATAGAGTTTTGTATTCTCGATAAACAATTTTTTGAGTTTTACAGAATTTTACAAAACCTACCACTCTTAACTGTAGGGTATTTACGTCTGCGAGAACTATAAGGTCTCATTGGGCTACGACGTCTTTCATAGTCTCCAGTCACAATTGATTTGTGATGTTTCTCTTTGAATGATCTAAACAACAAAAACTTTCGTTATAAAAAAAAAAAAAACAACTATAATTATAACAAAATGTTTTACAATACCTTAACAATATTGGTCTCTCATTTTGGGGCAGATCATCTATATCATCATTTTCATCATTCAATGCTGCCACCGATCTAGGTTTTCTCTCTCTATAATTAAAGTTATAAGTCACAACAACATACAATTATTTTATTAAGAAAAAATACCCTAGTTTTTTCTTCTTAGACTCATTGAACTTTCCAAAGTCATCATATACGTTGTTATCTCCCATAGAATCCGAGTTATCAGTTTCATCATCATCATCTTCAGTTTCCTGATAATGACGAAATTTATTAATAAGATCATAATCAGCATAATCGTCTTCGTCGTCGTCTTCATCATCACCGCTTATAATTTCACTGTCAATGTCATCATCATCGTCGTCATCGGGAAGTTCATCAAATTGATTGTTATTCTATTAAGAAACAGTAGACAAAATGAAACAGACCCGTTTAGATCAATTAAGATTTATACACATGGATCATATCACAATAAAATAACTGTAAATAAATGGCTTTCAATTCATTATTTTCAAACCATTAAGACATGAATTGATTTTATCACTATTTTAAATAGTTTCAAAGCAAGATGCGCAATATTTCTTATACAGTGTTTCGTTCAATTTGAATTATCGCAAATTTTGTTTACACTACATATTTATGGATTTATGATATCAACGTTAAATTGTAAATTGCCAGAACTTATCAGTTTCTTATACAGGCACTAAATATTCTAAAATTATTGGAAACTGTTTCAATATTAAATAATTTGTTACATATCTAATTAATATTTGGTAATAATTAATGCCAGCATCCAAAATTTTCATTCGCTATATGTATGATTGTTCAAGATGTTAAAATTTGAAGCTTTTACTTCATACGAATTTCCTTTTATCAAGCAAGATCTATTATCCGATTTTAAAAATTATTTTTTAGATCTTACGAAAGTCCTTTATTTGCCCTTTCTCGTGCTAAGATGTTTCTAGTCTCGGTATAGAAATTATTAAGAGAAAAACTACGTTCCCAAGATAAGTTTAAGCCGAATTGTAAATAAGTAGCATCCGATATGAACTTTTGCATATCCGAAGGCAAAAAATAATGTCACTCAAATTTGGCTTATGCTTATTTTCTATATCTAATTAATTTTTTTACTTGTTTTATATTAGAACTAGCTATAACCCGATGCACTTCGTTGCACCCATCGTAACGAAATAAAAAACTGGGAATACATTTTGTAGAAAACTATTTACATTAAAACGTTAGGCCTTCTTAGCTTATAAAAATCATTGAAAGAAACCTATTTTATTTATTTTTTTTGGCGATTTTTGATTATGTCGATTGTAATTCGCGATTTTCTGTTTTGGCGATTTTTGATTTTGGCTTTTTTTGTTTTTTGCGATTTTTGTTTTTTGCGATTTTTGTTATTCGCGATTTTCGGTTCTGGCAATTTTGGTTTTTAGCGATTTTTGTTATTCGCGATTTTCGGTTCTGGCGACTTTTGACTTTGTCGATTTTTGTTTTTTTGTAATTTTTTATTTTGGCGATTTTTGTTTTTTGCAATCTTTGATTTTGGCGATCATTGGTTTTGGGCCTTTTTATTTTTGGGATCTTTGATTTTGGCGATTTTTGTTATTCTCAACTTTCGGTTATTTCGGCGATTTTTGATATTTTGCGATTTTTGATTTTTGCGATTTCTGTTATTCGAGATTTTTGATTTTGGAGATTTTTGTTATTCGCGATTTTCGGTTTGGGCGATTTTTGAATGTGGCTATTTTTGTTTTTTGTGGTTTTTGGTACTCGCGATTTTCGGTTCTGGCAATTTTAGTCTTTGGCGATTTTTGTTATTTGCGATTTTCGGTTCAGGCGATTTTTAACTTGACTTGATTTTTGTTTTCTGCGATTTTTGTTTTTTGCGATTTTTGTTTTTTGGCGGTTTTTGATTTTCGCGATTTCTGTTATTCAAGATTTTTGATTTTGGAGATTTTTTGTTATTCGCGATTTTCGGTTTTGACGCTTTTTGAATATGCCTATTTTTGTTTTTTGTGATTTTTGGTACTCGCGATTTTCGGTTCTGGCAATTTTTGTTTTTGGCATTTTGTGTTTTTATTTGGGCGTTTTTTGTTTTTTATTTTGCGACTTTTGTTTTTGGCGGGTTTTGATTTTGGCGGGTTTTGATTTTGGCGATTTTTGTTATTCGCGATTTTCGGTGTCGGCGATTCCGCCCATATTTTACATTGGTAATTAATGTACTTTGAAAAGTTTCAAGACTATCATTTTCATAGTATTTCATATAGGATGTGCTACGCCCATTGGTCCGATCGCTCCCATTTTTTGGGCAAATACTCACATTAATAACTTATGAATTCAGACAAAGTGCCAAGGCTTTCACTATTACAGTAATCCTTATAAAGGGTGATTTTTTAAGAGCTATAGGAAAGTGAAATCTTTATTTGAATCGATAGTACGGTCCATATAACTTAATGTTTGAAGATTATTTCATGCAAATGTTGACCGTGACTGCGCCTCAAATGGTCCATCCGCTTAGTCCAATTGTGGCATACTCTTTCCAACATTTCGGCCGGTATCTCACGAATAAATGCTTCAATGTTGTTTTTCAATGCGTCAATTGATGCGGGATTGTCTGTATAGACATGAGCTTTAACATAGCCCCACAAAAAATAGTCTAAAGGCGTTAAATCGCACGATCTATGCGGCCAATTGACCGGTCCTGAACGTGAAATAATTTTTCGGTAAAAAAGTGGATCTTCGGCCAACTTTCCAAGAGCCCATTCACCAAAAATTCTACGTTGCGGTAGGTCATTCGGCTTCAATTCTTGCACCAGCTGTATTTTGAAAGGCTTCACACCTAAATCCTTCCGCAAAATTTTCCACGTTGTTGAGTAACAGAGGCCCAATTGCTGTGAATGGCGACGAATCGATAATTGATGGTCATCATTAACACTGGCCGATACAGCTGCGATATTTTCTTCAGATCGCACTCTACGTAAGCGTGTTGGTGGTTTAATGTCCAACAATGCGAAATTTAGTCACAATAGCCCGAATAGCCGCTTCAGTGGGTCGATTAAACTGACCATAAAATGGAAGAAGCGGCCGATGAACTTTCTTAACAGAGCACGCATTTTGATAATAAAATGCAATAACTTGCAAGCGTTGTTCGTTTGTAAGACGATTCATGGTTAAATTATAGACCAAACTGAAGATGTTTGACAATGAAACAAAATACGAAACGTGCGTCAGCTGTTTAAACCAGTGTTGCCAAAAAGATAATAGCTAAAAAATCACCCTTTATATGACATTAAATATTAACTTTTTATGGGGGTGACACGCCCACTGATCTGATACCACCCATTTTTTTCGCGACTCTTCAAATTAGTTCAATATATATAAGTACATAGTTTCAGAACTCTTGCTGTCGTACTACTCCAGATAACATATGTTAAAATTAGATGTTAAAAATTCACTTTATACAGGAGGTGCCAAGGCCACTTGAAAAATCCAAAATAAATATAGCCTATTGTTTCTTCCGGATAGGTAGTTACCTACTGTAAAAATTTCAAAATGTTAGGTCCAGTGGTATAGCCTCCTATAAACCACACACAAACAAACAAAACTCCATTTTTATATATAAGTATTTTAATTTTTCAAAATTTGATCATTGATTATGCTGCGGGTATACCGCACATTATTCATTTTGATTTTATATATTGTTTTTATGTTTTTCTTTTTAATTAGCTTATCGGTAGTTATTACAAAACAATATGTAAGTTATAATCAAATAAATTGATGCACGTGAACATTTATAAGGGCTTCTATCTGGAAATAATTTCGTGTCAAAATCTTAAAAACGTCAGTCTCTTTACACGATTACTTATACGAGTACTTAAGCATCTCAAAAAACACTAAATTATGTTATAATTAACAACATTTTAAATGAATTTAATTTAATATAATAGACACACTCGTAAATATATATGTATAACTAAATTGAGTAATTAGATTGTGTAGCATGGCAAACATATGCAAAAATTCGACCACAAAGTAAATAGTCAAAAATATTCGTAGATTATTTTCTTAAAGCTCACAGTGGCGCCCATGCCAATTTTAAGCTAATTAAACAGCCATACCAAATGGCGCTATTCATATCGAAATACATATTGTGTACTGTGTATTCTAAAATTCATGTACAAGATGGTCTGTCATGTCTGGTTTAGGTCGTTATATTGGCAATCGAGTGTATAATTTATTATGATTTCATTTTTAAAAATATAAATCATCATTTTTAAAGTTGCCTTCTATTCTGTTTTTTTTTTTCATTCATTCATCCAAACATTTTTGTTTGATATAATTTTTAAGTTTCATTCCGCCTGAATTTGTGTTTTATTGTCTTTTAAGTAATGATTAGTGTGAAGTAATTATAAAAATTTTAACTATAAGCATCCTTACCTCCTCCTCTCCTTTTTGCAATTCATTTAAATCATCCAAATATGTAAGGCCCAGACGTTTCTGCATACTTTCGATAACTTTATTTAAAGTTTGCACTTCTGTTTGCAAATTTGAAATACGCATCGTATTCCATATCTAAAGATAAGAAGAAAAGAAAAAAAATAAACTTTAGAAAAATCAGAAAATTAGTATTTGTTGTAATAGTTAGTTAATAGTTTAACATTTAGCGATTTCGTTAAATTGTCAATATTTTGGCCAGTGCTTTAACATCCATAAGTATATATTGCAAAAATACTTTGATTTGAGTAACATGTTTTATTTTCCCTCTGTATTGGATCTTAATTACACTAAGACTCAGATAACATAAATATTAATACATATATACATCATTATAAAATTTGGTTTTACTATGCTTGTATGTATATTATATAAAAAAAATAGTATTTGTTATACATATAAAAATAAAATATATGTACATATGTATTTTTCTTTAAATCTGCTTATATACAACTACGAGCATCTAATTAGGAACAACAGTATACAACAATTAAATTGTCATATTAAAGTTAATATTCATGAAATAAAACGCTAAAACTTGACAATGTTTAGCTAATTCAACTCTATTCATCTAGAATTCACCAATCGTAATACTATTTTACCGTTATTTTTCTTTGTGGTATTTTTAAAATTTGTGAAATAAATTAATCATTCACTGAATTAAGAACAGTAATAAATTTTATGTATACAGTGAACTCGCGAAAACGAGAACACTCAAAAGTGTGAACGTCTCAGAAACGTGAACAAATTTATTTTTCTACAGACTACTCTAAAACGTGAACAAAATCTGAAAGCTCTAAAACGTAAACACTTTTAAATGGTGCGTGGTAAAGAAGAAGAAAGCATATATTTCAAAAATTCATAACTGCACTGTATTCTTATTTATTGTTTTTTAATCTGTTTTTAAATTGGGAAATCCCCGAATTACAGGTTATTTGTTTGTTTACTTATGATTAAGCGTTTTTTTTTTTTCATTTATGTATGCTAGTTGCTCTTTGACATTGCTACGTAGATGTTGCAAGTGATTAAAAAACTTTAATTCGTGAAAGTGAAAAATGTCCTTAAAAAAACCTAAAGTGTTAACTTTAAAAGATAAAGTTGATATTCTTGAATTATTGCAAAAGGGCTTTAGTGTTAGTGGCTTGGCAAGAAAATATGGAGTTGCTAAAGCAACAGTTTCTTCCATTAAAAAGAAAAAACGGGAAATTACTAATCGTGAAAATAATACACTTTATGGCACTGGAAAGCGTAAAATATTACGCGCTTCTGAACTTCCGAGAATGGAAAAAAAGTCTTTATAAATGGTTCCTTCACATGCGGAATAAAAAATGCCAGTAAGTGGACTGATGTTAAAAGCCAAAGCTTTAGAAATTCGCGATCAAATTAAAAAAAATGATCGTGGTTTTAACGCCAGTGACGGATGGCTCCAAAAATTTAAACAAAGGTTCGATGTTCGCCTTCTTAACATTTCCGGAGAAAAGCTTTCTGCGCAGCCACAACTTGTTGACCCATTCAAGAAAAAGTTAAGAGCAGAAATGGAAGAACTCTCTCTATGTGAAGATCAGCTTTATAATGCTGACGAATCCGGGTTATATTGGAAGCAGTTGCCAGATAAAACATATGTGTCATCATTGAAGAAAAGTGCTCCCAGCACAAAGATGGAGAAACAACGATTAACTTTCATGGACTGTTCAAATGCGTCGGGAGCTCACAAACTTAAACTATTGGTAATTGGAAAATCTAAAAATCCACGAAGCTTCAAAAA
Organism: Cordilura impudica; assembly: GCA_963682025.1. NCBI lineage: Eukaryota > Metazoa > Arthropoda > Insecta > Diptera > Scathophagidae > Cordilura > Cordilura impudica. The sequence goes on from OY821521.1 coordinate 5,507,502, forward strand.
CTTTACTTGTCCAGTGAATTAGAAATTTTCCAAGTCAGCATGGATGACATGTACAATTTTTTATGACTGGTTTCATCAATGTTTTGTTAAAGAGGTAGATTTCAAATGACAAATTAAAAACTGAAAACTTTGTAATCATTTTTTGCTTTAGGTTACTGAGTTCTTGACTAAAAAGGGGCTACCAGTTGAAGCCCTTCTGTTAATAGACAATGCTCCTTCACATCCACCTGAAGCCCAATTGATTTCTGACAACGAATCCATTTGTGCAATGTTTTTACCTCCCAACGTCACATCGTTAATTCAGCCCATGGATCAGAATGTTTTTAAAATAACTAAACTCTATTACAGAAAAAGTCTCTTGACATTAATGGCTGGAAAACAAACAGAATTGTTAGATTCTATTAAGATGTTAACTATAAACGATGCAATTAATCTTTTGGACTCAGCATGGAGTAGAATTTCGCAACAAATTTTAAACAAATGCTGGAAAAATATTTTGAATTTAGTTTCGGAAGAAGATGACCCCGATGATAATATTCCCTTAAGTGTTTTAAGAGAGAAGATATCTCCTCCAGAAATAAGACGGCTAGAAAATAGTGCGGTTCTACTTCTTCAGGCGCTGAATTCTCAGGTTGTTTTATTATAGGTTTCAGTGTTTTTAGAGAATTTAATTAAAATTTAATTACAGATCGAAAATTGCACAGAAGTAGGAAGTAGTATTGAAATTCAGGATGATGCCGACGATGATGATGACTCGATATTCCAGCAGAAGTTATAATTAAATCCAAGGAAGCTGTAGAAGCTTTGGATAAGGCTTTGATATGGGCTGAAAACGAGATGGTAGACCAAAGTGACATTAGAGTGCTGAGAAACCTTAAAGAAAAAGCTCTTTTAAAGATGGCAAAACAAAAAACTTACCAAAAAAAAATTACTGATTTTTTCCTTTAAACTTTATTTAACTGATTCTTAATTATCCAACCAAAAAAATGTTCCTATTAGTTTTAGTTTATTTTTTGTTGTTTTTGTAAATTAAATATGAATTTCTTGTATCCTTTATTTTATATATTTTTTTTTGTTGTTTATCGAATGCAAAATGAACTGAATATACATATTGCATTTTATTTTTTCTTATTAAAAATTAATAAAATAATTAATTTAAAATAGTGTTTACCATTTTTTCTTATTAATATATGATTTTTTTATATTAAATAGGGTAATTTTTTGTTTTAAATTTGGATACTCGATAACGTGAACAAACTCGAAAATGTGAACTGCCTTGGTAAAAATTAGTTCACGTTATCGCGAGTTCACTGTACTTGCAAATTCGGCTAAATTTTAAAAGTTATATTTAATTGACTGTGATTCCACGGAGTATTTTTCATTTTTGAAAAGCATTAACTACTTGTTTGACATGGATAAACACAAATTTTGTGATGCCAGTACTTGGAAGATTATTGTACAAATGTATCAGAGTGGAAGCTCTTTACCGGAACATTGCTTCAACCTTAAGAGTTTCTAAAACCATGGTTAGCAACGCGATAAAATATTTAAAGAAGCATTTGACTACAGAGAAGGGGCTGCGTAAACAAAGAAACCGAATTACAACAGCTCGACAAGATGCAAAAGTTGTCTGCGAGTCGGAAAAAACGTATAAATCCGCAAATGAGATTCGAGTTGCTGTATTCGGTAAAAAGGAAGCAAAATCTTCTGTAGGTACAGTAAAACGACGATTGTGAGAAGCTGGACTCTTTGGAAGAATTTCCCGAAAGAAGTCAATATTGCCTGAGCGCAATCGAAAGAAAATATCGCGTTTGGAGCGCTGTGGAATCGACTAAATAAAAATTAATAGGATCTCCGTCCCCAGATGAAAAAAATATACTTTCGCGGTCCAAATTCGAAAGAATTTGATTCAAATTTAACTCGGGGGTCACATTGAAGCATGTAGGAGGTTATATCATGCTTCGGGGTGCTATGTCGGCACGTGAAGTGTTCCACTGGTCATATATGTTCCATATGGTGAAAGAATTTTTTCAAGATCTTGTCAATCGTTTAAAAATAAATGAACCTAATTATCAAAATCACGATTAATGGGAAAAGATACATTTATCATTCGATTACGAATAAACAGAATGCTTCTTTTATAACGAAATTAAAATAGGTAATTTTGGATTCTGTAGCATTTTATCTGATTCAAATTCTTTTATGCAGTCAAATTTTTAGCACAATTAAAACTGAAATTTTCTAAAAGATCATGTGAATAACTAACGAAATTAATTTGGCATATGCATTACGATCTGGAAATTGCTTTGGTGAACTAAGGCCGAAGGATGATTGAAATAAATTAGATGTTGCGACGAAATTTTCCAAAGTGTGCATTCTCTATAAGTACTATATCGAGTGAAAAGTACGTGGCCTCACATAGAGAAGGCGTGACAAGTAGGGCCAACTGTTAGAAAATCTGTGTCAAAATTTCATAACATTTCATTAATTATAAAAAATTACCGCTATAAAAAGTTGCGGCTTTTAAAGTTTGAGAAAACATGGATTGCAATGACTTTCGTATTTTGATTAAACATTGTTTGTCCAATTCAAGAATGGATTGATAAACATCATGGTGAATCTTTTGCCGTCAAATTCAATGGTTAAAAGGTAGTATTCCGGATTTAAACGTGGTCGTACCTGAACAAATGATGCAGATCGTTCTGGTCATCCAAATGAGGCAGTTACCGAAGAAAACGTACGAAATGCGCATTAGACTAAAGTGAGTGAGATTGCTGGTCTCATAAAGATATCATCAGGGTGATTTCAGCATATATTACGTGATCATTTAAATATGAAAAAGCTTTCTGCTCGATGGGTGCCACGATTTGTAACAGCTGAACAAAAACTGAAACGTGTACATGATACAAAATATGCTTTGGAGATGTTTGAAGTAAATTCAGTTGAATTTTTACGTCGATTTATAACAATGGATGAGACATGGATTCATTATTATATACCGGAGTCCAATAAACAGTCTGCGTAGTGTTTATAACCGTGCGAAAGTCGACTAAGCGGCAAAAGACTCAACAATCGGCTGGAAAGGTAATGGACAATGTTTTTTGGGATGCACGTTGTATAATATTTATTGATTACTTGTAGAAAGGAAAAACAATAACTGCCAAGTTCTATGTTGAGTTGTTGGACAGATTAGATTAAGAAATTAAGAAAAAACGACCCCACTTAAGTAAGAAAAAATCCTGACAATGCACCGGCGCATTCATCTGGTTTGACTACCCATACCGCCCCCCCCCCCCAATTCTCCACATCTGGGCCCCAGCGATTATTATTTGTTCCCAAACTTGAAAAGATTGCTCAAGGAAAGGAGATTTTCCACAAATGAAGAAGTCATATTTGAGACGCAAGCCTATTTTGAAGAGTTCCATAAATCGTATTTTTTCAAGGGTATCGAGATTTTACGGGATCGTTGAAAGAAGTGCATTTCACTTAACGGAGATTACGTTTAAGAATAAAGTTGATTTAAAATCCAAAAAACTGGTTTTTCCTTGTTAGGCCATGGATTTTTACTACATGTAGTACACAAGTATATACTATACACAAAAATTCGATATCGATCAGCGATCAGTCATTTAATTTTTTTGCGTATTTTGAAAGTTTTATTATTTATGCAATATAATTTAATTCTTTAAAAAATTTTAAATGTTTTGTTATTTTGAAAATTTTATTATTTATATTATAAAAAATAATTTATTTTCCTAAGTAAAATAGTATTTTTGTATTTTCTTACGTTCTGAAATGTAATTTTGTAAACAATTTTGTAAACTATTAATTGAAGTTGTTAAAAAAATCGAATAATCGATAATCGATTTTTTAATGGTAATCGTGATTAAAAATTTTATTCTTTACTGCATTTTAATTAATCAAGATTAATCACAATATATTTTCACATTATTTTGACCAAAAGAGGTCCTTGGCATTTCCAGCTAATCTGAAAGTCCCGCAGTGAAAAGTAATCTAGTTCGTGGAACCCGTTCACAATAATTTTTAACACAAGTCTGATAAATTTTAAGGATATTTAACTTATTCTTAAATAACTGATTCTTTAATTAAAAGAAATACATGTAATTTTAAATACAAATAAAAACCAACAATAACCGAATAACCGGCATTTAAAAAAAATCTATTTTCAAACAAACTATAATCAGTATCCTATAGTTGATGAGACACATGTTGCTAAATGATATAAAAGAGATCTCTTAATATAGAGATTTATTTTTATGATATTTCTTCTTTATAGGATTACACATCTCAAATAATTCAAATGTTTAGAATAAGTGACTTAAAAGACTGTTTCTAATATGGCGAGTTCCCACTTAGGAGCACTAGTTTTTTAATAACATGTACGCTTTCGTTTTGTCCTGCTTCTAAAATTTAATATTTTAATGCTGGGAGTGTTTTAAATTATTTTTAAAATTATTACTAAATGATTGTCCGAATACAAATAAATCGTGTCTACATGAAACAAATACTCACCGTTACACCCAACACTGCGGCGGTCAAAATAATGGCCACCACACTTGCGGTAATTGCAAGGAAATAGCAACTACGATGATGACGAGTTGCTGCTGCACTTGAATGTTTTGTCACATAGTTTTCAGCACTTGTGGGTGTTATGAATGGTTTAAGTGTCTCCGTCATAGTCGTCGAGATTCAAATAAAAAATAAAACTTAAACTGCAACTTTCTTATGAATGAATTCTAGATTAATTGGAGAGATTGATTGAGTTAACAGATGTCTACCAGCACGATTCTTTATCAAATTATTTTGTTATTTTTGTTATTGTTTCTCTTTTGCAATGTTCTGGCTTTTTGTTTGTTTTGTTTGTTTGTTGTTGTTGTTTTTTTTTTTATCAACTGTATTTAATGGTCACCATTGAACATTTTTATCATAAAAAGACACATCCAATATGCATGGTATTTTTTACGAGAACAGAAGATGAAATAAAGCATATGTATACAAATATGAGAAGGAGAAAATTTGCAAAACAAGTTTATAATTTTTTTCCTTTGCTACTACTCTTATCATGCAATAATAACAATTGAAAAGGAAATATATGTTTATATGTATACAATTGTTATTCCCAATATTTTAAGATGCTAAAATATCTTTGTATAATTTTTGCACTCCTACAATAAAGCTCTCACAATCACTTGACATTATGGGGAGAGAGAGAGAGAGAGTAATATTTCCGATATTATTTTATCACTGTCAAAATCTATATTAAATATGATGACATTTTTGTCGACGTTGTTGTTTTTGTATCTCAAATCAAAAACATTTTACATATTAGACTTTCTTAAGTTCATGTTATTATTTTTGGTTATTTAAACATATAAGATATTTTCATTCTAGCTTTAATCTTCGCTTATTGATCGTATACGATACGAAAAAATATTCTTCGTTGTATTATGTATTATTTTGTTTAGGATAGCGGTGGTTGTTCTAGTTAAAGATGTCCGTTCAATATTGTGGCTCGCACGCGACTGATGTGAGTTTCCTTCTGATGTTGTAATATTGTTGCTCATTGTCGCAGTTGTCTCGAATTAGTAGAAGTAGTGGTGCAAAAGTATAAGCAATATTAAGTACAGTGAACCAACAAAAAATTCTACAGTATACTTATGTTTATGTTGAATCATCTTTGAAATTATATACACTACACATATAAAAAAAAATGTTATAATATTCTATATTTTATATTCACTTTTCAAATAGCTTGAACAAAATTTGTGAAAATATCATGTTCTTAACAAGAATTAACAAAAAAAAAACTTGTGCACTCTTCATATTACGCAGTATGGAAAGGTACCGTAATCAAACCCAGTTTTGTTTTCAGTTGTTTCTTTACATCTCTAATGTGCCCATGTCAGTTTACGTGAAAATAAATAGAAGTATGGATTCAAAACAAACTTCCTTAGATACATATATAAAAATTAATTATAAATCTTTGGGAAGAGAAAAAGATTTTGAGGAAAATTTACGAAATTGTGAAAAAGCCGCACTCTACCATCAAATATATTATCGATGGGTTGATGGGATTTTAAGTAGACCAAGTGTAAGCGGAAAGCCAAAAAAAAATTGCATCTTTACAAGCGCAAAGGCAAATAGGTCGAATCATTAACTAAAATTCCAAAATATCGGCAGTGGAAATTGCGCAAAACTTGACCGGACATTGAATTGAATTGTAAGAAATTTTTACAATCGCAAGGCGTAATAGGGTATAAACCACGACACAAGAATCGGCTGGAGTATTAAAAAGAGTACGTCTCGCAGCCACTGGAGTTTTAGAACTCCGTGATGTTTACAGATGAGTCGCAATTCAATATATTTGGATACGATGGACGACGTTTTTTGTAGAAAAATAAGAGTACAGCATTGGACACAAAAAATGATAATAAAACTTTCTAACATGGCGGCGGTTGGGTGCAGTGGGAGCTAATGGTGTTAGAAATTTGCAGGTTCTTGAAGGTACGACATATAAATTTGATTATTTAAGCACTATAAAGAAAAATTTGCGACAAACAACTGCAAAATTGGAAGTTGCCGACAATTTTAGCTACGTTCACGACAAAAATCCAAGGCATTCCTCGTTTGTGATTAAAAACTGTAACTGTACCGCTACCTCATTCACCCGAATATTCCGATTTATATCCAATCGAACATTTGTGGGTCCATATGAAAATAATCAAAAATAAAACACCGTTTCAAACACACCTGACATCACACAAAATTTGTCTTTATCAATGCCAAAAAGGATACAAGTCGTTATAAATGCTAAGGGTCATCTCACAAAATACTAGTTTTTAAACATTATGACAAGAATTTCTGAAATGTACAAGTTTTTTGTTGACTTCCTGAAATGTGCTTTTTTTATTAAGCACATGACATTTTCACAAATTTTGTTAAAACTATTTGAAAAGTGAATAAAATACAGAATATTTTAACATTATAGATTATATGTGTAGTGTACATAGTTTCAGAGATAATGCAACATAAACATATGTAAGTATACTGTACAAGTTTTTTATTGGTTCACTGTATGTAGTAGATCAGCAACTATGTTGTTGAAAAGAAAATAAGATCTTTTTTGTTGAATGAATGAACAGCATTCGAAAGAATCTCGAAATTCTTCAAACGATTTATACCCACACACACACACACACACACACACACACTCACACTAAACTACCATACCCTACAATAGAGCACAGACATTCAAAGAATGCATTCGTTATTGTATTAATTTGTTAACGATGCCTATTAATATATAATTGATGACTTAACCCATTCGATCCAATTGTAATCGCCAATCGTACAAAAAAGTCTACTTTATAATGCCGTCATATTCCTATGTATCATATTTTTTTGCAATTATTTTATTATGTTAGCACAAAAGCAATATAACGGCACCACAGTCAGTGTCAATCGCTTTTATTTTTAATTGACATGTAAGAATTTTTGTGAAAAACTAATTAATAATATTATAAAACAAAGAAAAATTATGCTAACGGCTCTATTAGTCCTTACGTTACATAGCAATTCTGTAACGTACCCGTTCTGTTAGTATCAGCTAACTGATGTCACTAATCTTTATTTAATTATAATTATATCAAATATAATTTTCTTGCAATAATATGATCGATAATCGAAATTTTTGATATTTTTGTTTAATTAAAATCAATTGCTTTTAACTAGCATTTAACGCAGTATACCAAATTTTGTTTTCAACAGGTTCATTCGGCAGGGAATGTAACGTTAGCAGAAAAACTAATGCCACATAAACAGCCAAGAAACAGCTTATTCGCTACGGAACGGAAGGTAAAAACTAACCACTTATTTTCTAATTGTTCTGCACTGTTTCCCTTCTAAAGGACACTTCCTAATTGAATTGAAAAAATTTTATAAATAACATAAAAATATTTTACGGTTTATATGGAAAACCAAATTTCTGGCTGAAATTAAAAAAAAAAAAAATAAGTAAGAGTGTTAAGTTCTTTGATATCCTCCACCTGGGTCTTACGTTTCCATAAATATCTGGACTTAATGCACTATTTGTAACAAATGTGAACAAAATATTTGAAGTTAAAAAAAAAAAATAAGTAAGAGTGTTAAGTTCTTTGATATCCTCCACCTGGGTCTTACGTTTCCATAAATATCTGGACTTAATGCACTATTTGTAACAAATGTGAACAAAATATTTGAAAATGTAAACAATTTGATAAACTTAATACTAAATTGTTACAACAATCACAATGAATTTTTAGTTTTTTTTTTTTAGAGGAGTCTCCATATTTTAGTCCATAGCTCGGCACAATAATGCCCTAGTTACCCCATTTTAAGTTTACTCAGGTAAATGGGTGGGATTTCAACAGACAAACGGACAAGAATATATACTTTATTTTTCGATGCGTAACAAACGGAATGATAAACTGTATCTCCATTCTGCAAAACAGGTTACACAGCTGTTTCGGGTAGATTCACCAACCTTCACCAGTAAACAAAAGCAGTAAATAGTTTGTTTTGTAAACGAGACATAGGCGAGGAAATGGAAAGATTAAAAAACGAGTATTGGTCCAAACTTCTGGCAACTTTGGACAAAAACTCAGCTCCATTCTGGAACCTTACCAAGATAACGAGAAAGAAGCGCAACTCGATAGCTATTTTAAAACACAACAACTGTAGATTTACCACAAATGTTGAAAAATGTAATATTATGGCCCAAACTTTTGCATCTAATCATTTAATTTCCCAAAATTTAGGTGACACTGAAACAAACACGCAAGTTAATGCAATAGTTCAATCGTTTAGATTATCTACTCCTAATATCTCTGATGATTCATTAATAACTACATCCCAAATTAGCGATGTAATTAAAAAGCTGAAAGCAAGAAAGGCACCTGGAGTTGATGGAGTAAATAATAAATGCCTTAAACATCTTCCAAAAAAATCGCTTAAATTCCTAACACTTATTTTTAATTCATGTTTAAAACAAAGCTACTTTCCAATTGATTTCAAGAAAGCAAAAATTATTCCAATTAGAAAGCCGAACAAACCAACAGATCAGCCCTCTTCCTATCGTCCAATTAGCCTGTTGTCGTCTATAGGTAAAATTTTTGAGAAAATTATAAATGAAAAACTGTTGTGCTTTATTGAGTCTAACACAATTTTCCCTAACCATCAATTCGGCTTTCGAAAGGAGCACAACACAGTCCATTCGTTAATACGAATCAGAAATTTGGTAACCGAAAATTTTGACCTTCAAAAATCAACTGGTATGGTTTTACTAGACGTCAAAGCTGCTTTTGATTCTGTGTGGCACGATGGCCTTATTTATAAAATGATTCGATTCAACGTCCCCAGTTTCTTAATTAAAATAATCGAAAGTTTTCTGTCTAATCGCTCCTTCAAAGTTTACATTGGATCATGTTGTTCTGAAAGTTTTAGTATACCTTCAGGGTGTCCCCAGGGCTCCTGTCTCTCACCTATTTTGTATAACTTATATACCTCAGATTTACCCCATCTTGAAAGTTGTACTATGTCCGTATTTGCAGACGATACAGCAGTATTATGTTCCGATATACTCGCTGAAAACATTATTTCCAACCTTCAAAGGGATTTAGAAAAATTAGCAAATTACTTCAATAAGTGGAAAATAACACTAAATGCTGATAAAACTCAGGCTATATATTTTACAAGAAAAAGAAAATCCTGTTATATTCCCCAGAGAAACATTACTTTTCTGAACACGGAAGTTCCATGGGAACTAAAAGTAAAATATTTAGGAATAATTCTTGATCCCAAAATGAAATTTAAAGAACATGTACAATACATAATAAACAAAGTAAATATTATGACCCGAGTACTTTATCCTTTTATAAACCGAAACTCTGCTCTAAGTATACAAAACAAAAGATTAATATTCAAACTTATTTTTCATGCCGTAATATTTTATGCAGCTCCTATGTGGGCTAAAAGTGCAACCTGTCACATTAAAAAACTTCAAATCGCACAAAATAAATTACTTAAACTTATATACAACCTTCCATGGTTCTTCTCAACACAAAGGCTTCATATAATTTCGGATATAGATCTTGTTGTTTCCAGGTTAAACAAACTAACTACAAACTTTTATTCCAGATGCTCCGATTCTGAACACCCTTATATTAATGAATTGACATCAGCTTAGGTAGTTGTAAGTAGATCTTTAAGTAGTTTTTATTAAAAAATAAAAAATCTTCAAATAGGTTTTTTAAAATTTTGCCTCCAATAGAATTATAATGTAGATATGTATATAATTTTGTAAATTACTATTTATTATTAAGGAGAAAGAGTACAAAAACTTGAACTATGTATATACAGTTTATTTTTAAGATGAAAATGAAAATATTATTTAAATAAATAAAGAATTGAATTGAATTGAATTGAAAACAAAAAATATGTTTATTACTTTCCATTCTTTTTGTTTATAAGTCGATCTGGAAATATCTGGCAATAATAATCCTAGAAAATGTGCGGCGCTGCTAACGTATTCGGATAATGTTTGTAATAATAAACCAATTCTTAGTTAATTTTACTTTCCTTATATTTTATAAAACAAAATTATTAACAATTAATTAACTAATTTAAAAAAATAGATATACTTTTTCTAAGCAAGTTAACAATGTAAGATACATTCCCTCTTGTACTCCAGCCAATAATGAAATCTGTTCAATATACAGACTCAAATTCTTTTAAAATTTATTTGACATTTTATTACCGCTCTATTTAAAGCTCTGTCCAATATGCATATAATGGCGGGCTGTTGAGACTTTTAGTTGTTCCAATACTGTAGCAAGTATAATACTTGATAATTTAAATACAAGCATGTGTGTATGTATGTAAAAAATTATATATGTTCCATGATGTCTTGTCTTGTGCGAAACAAATATGTATATGGCTGTGTTGAACGATTTTTTCTTAATTGATTTTCATGTTGTGCGGCTGTATTAGCAGCCCCTATCTAGGGTGCTTGTTTTGTGGTTTCTATGGGAGTTATTATATTTTTGTGAGTAATGACTTTTTAACGGTAATCTTTTCATATGGCATTAAGGGCTGGTTTGTTTATTACTATTGACGATCAATATTTAATAACTAACGTGATCAGATCGATCTGTTAAATGCAGCATGTTATTCTGCAATTACAGACACCAATTTTTAACAGTGGGTAAGCAAATTAACCATGATATTAGGCTATCGTTGTTGCAAGTGTGTGTTTTTAAACAAATTTTATGACAACAAACGATATTTTAAAACAAAATCATGTTATTTTAAATATCAAAACTTCCTTCACAATAAAACACAAAAAACATGTGTTTGTGAAAACAATAAATTGATAACAATTGTTTTTGTTGAAAAATTATCTCCTACAAAAAATATAAACCTATTTTTGAGTCTAAATTAATACTCCTGATGCACATATATTTTGTGTTGGAATCGTTGAAAAAACCCAGAGATAAATAATACAATATATGACAACAAATATACAATTAATGTTAAATGAACCTTGAACTTTTTTATAAAAGATTAATCTCGACTTAGAAGCTTGTGTACTGGCTAAACATTATTCTATTTTTTTCTCTTTTTAATACAATGGTGTAGTCTAGAAACTGATTGAAAGGTGGTCATAAAATATTTGGAATTATCCTTTTCCAAATTCGGACTACAATAAAAATTTTTAGAAAGTTCATTTGGTGCTGGATAATTGTCATAAAAATCTAATATAAGTTAATTTTTAATTTTTTCAATGTTACATAACATATGTATTTTTATACCCTCCAAACCACTGTGCAGAGGGTATATATCAGTTTGTCATTCCGTTTGTAACATTATTATTTGTCATTATTTTGAGCAGGTTGGTATTTAAAATGGGGTAAATTGATCATCATTGTGCCCATATCTCTAAAATAATGAGACACATCTAAAAAATGCTAAAAATGCAGTGTTTTTGCTGTTATAATGTAGTTTATCAAGTGTTTTCGCTGTTATAATGTAGTTTATCAAATTGTTTTATTTTTAAAATATTTTGTTTACATCTATAATATTAATAGGCTAGGCGATTTCTTGTGACCGATGTTTTGTTCTACCGTTTTATCCCGATTTTGAATAACGTATATTATTTGAAAGGTATTTCTTTTTAGCCGTTTTGCAGATTTACAGATTTTTAAATTTTTTCCTTTATTTTGAGTAAATTGCATTTAAAATTGAGTAAATTTCATTTAACACACACATAAAATTATACAATGCTATGTGTGTGTTTATTAAATTGTTAATGTGTTTGTAATAAAAATGAGTTTGTTTTTTTTTGTTGGTTTGCGAATTGGCTATAATTGATTAGCATACCTCTAGGGTCTTTATTTAATGAAAAATTAAAATTTCCTAGAATTTGCACTCGAATTTCGAGGGCTGGAATCTGCTGGTTTCTCATAAATAGTTATATAAGTCCAGATATTAATAACAATGTTCATGTTCAAGTCAGAGAAACATAATAATGTCAAAACGCGAAGTGGACAAATTGTGTTTAGACATTTCATTTCCAAAATGTCTCTGAACCGTAAAGAACAAAAATGCGTTATTGTAATCAATGCTTTAAAAGAGTTACTTTTCTTTTTAAATCCGTTTTTTTAAAGTTTTCACATTTGTAGGTTGCGTCATTTTAAAATACTTAAACATCAAAATCGAATGAACTTCAAATTAATGGAAAGGCAGAATGTCTGTCATGGAAAAACGTTGGATTTTTAAGTCATGACATGAACATTAGCGGTCTCTGACTTTAACATTGCCATGAACTATAGCTAGTCGAGACACGGTGTAAGACCCAGGTGGAGAATATCAAAGATTCGCCATAGCCAAATTTAACATTCTTGTTTAATTTATGTATGTTTATTTTTACTTGTCTCAAGACCAGTAAGTATGTATACACAATTTACACGCATGGTCTTCTTATTTTGGAATTAAAGCCTAAATTAGAAATTATTAAACAAATGTGTGCAATCACAATCATACTCAAGTCACAGTTAGTTTTTTGTATTTGTTCTCAAAGAAATCCGAAGCCCACAATGAATCAAATGCAATAATTATTTATATTAACGTTTTCAAAACGCATATAATTTCTTTGTGGATTATTAAATGTGGTGACAAATTGTCTGGCAAACTAATTCTACAAATTATACACTCTAAAAACTTTGAAAGCTCGTTTTACAATATTGCAAATATTAGCCCATATAATTAAAAATATACTCGTAATTATTGGATAAATGGATACACCTTGGATATTTGTTAATCGTTTACAACATATTTGCAATATTTACCCTATTTATTCTCAAGTTTATTTATTTAAGCCTTTTGCAGGATCATATACCCCTTTTAGACTGCTCACAAGTCAGTACAACAGGATAGGAATACAAATTTCAAGTCCAACAATTACAACAAAACTCTAACTTTAATTTGAATTTGCAATATTCTATAGTGAATACCCTTTCTATTTTATTTGAACTATACAGATTTCTCAGTGTTATGTAAAATGATATGATAAACATTTTTCCTGATTCAACAAATTCTCATTCGCTTATAACAATTGCTATATAACAAAGGCACTTGAACTAATTACTCTTGCCCATTTGTAATGCATTTTCGACAGAAGCATTTGATTAAATTAAGTATTTTGTTTCTTACCACACAAAAATATCAGCTACTTTATCTTTTGTATACATATACATATTACATGTCATTAGGCTAGACTTTATGCGTAATTAGTGTGGAATGGTTTTAGGCTTTCCTTTCATTCATACGAATATTTTTAAATGCTTTTACCTACTATATGTTTATGCGCCCATTTATTGATAGACTGAGTCAACTACTCTTATTTGTTTGTATAAGTAAACAGACAATTATTTTAACAATCAAATTTTGGCGACAGGTAGATGTTGATGAAATAAAAAAAAAATTTTTAAATCGTACTTTAAATGCATAAGATTTCCACTAATTGAATGTAAATAAAATAATAAAATTTATGATCTGTCATAAAAGGCACTATTTAGGTAAATACATGATATTGAAAATAGAATACACCACCAGAATAAAGCAATGCAATTCTGCAATCGATTTGGCTATCACTGCCTACACTATCCATAAGGGATAACAGATAGCTGAAAAATTTTTCGTTTGTTGTTGTTGCTCTAGATTCGTTTTTTCTGTGATCAATTTTAATATAACGTCCAACATTTTAAAAATTCTTTGATCGCTATGCTCATTTTGTTGTACGAAAGTTTTAAGCCATTTTAATTTTTCATTCTCAATAACTACCATTTTTTCCGCTGGGGATTTTTTTTTTGGGCTTTTCAAAAATCATTGCTGAGGCTTCGGAATCGTCTGAAAAATCACAATAGTTCTCATCATTGGAGTTTTTTCGTGCTTCTGCCAAATTTCCGGTTAATTTACGAGGCGTTATTTGATCTTTGAGAAAACTTAGTGATTCGAAATGCGGCCATGTCGATGTTTCATAACTTTGTTCCTCAGAATATAATCCAGCATCACCTGACTTCTGAATAGGAATTTTGTTACGTTCCATTCGGTACCCATCCCGAATACTTTTCCACTTATTTTTCAACTCTTGAGCTGAAAAAAATAAATTGAAGGAAATAAAACGAGTGTTTTTGGGGTAAATTTCTATTTCAATACAATCACAAAAACAGTGTAAACGTAATAGGTGAGAGCTGACACATAACGCTGGGTGAGTTATGATTATATTGGTGAAAAAATTATGATATAACATTGTTTTTATGCCACTTTTTTAAAAGCGTCATCTATGTATCACTTATATACGTTGATATTGGGATATTTTTTACGTTTTACAGCAAAGGGTTGTCGAATTAGCTGAAACAGTTTTTGCTATAAGTAATACATAGATGACGCTTTCTGTTTGATTTTAAAAAATGACATAAAAAAATCTTTAATTACTAGATGTTTACACATCTTCCCTGTGATCGGACTCACATGATTTTTTTAAGTTTACTCTTTATTATATTTATTTGGTTATTGTATATAATATTAAAAAATATGAAATAAAATATAAACTCCATAGCTATTTCTTTCAATAAAATCTAGTTTAAATTTTCTTACATTGAAGTAAATATTTTAAAATACATATATCTAAGATTATTTATAACTGATTTTAGTGTATGAACAGTAAAAGAATTGTCGGAAAAATTTGATACCACATCAGTTGTAAAGCAGGGATGTCTATTATCACCTACACTCTTTTCAATATATTTAAATGATCTGCATGACTTTCTAACAGGAGGAGTAAATATATGTAATATGAATGTCAGACTACTATTTATGCTGACGATATAGTTTTTTTTGCCAGATAATATTAAAACTATGCAAGAACTGGAAAAATACTGCACTTTATGGAACCTTGAAGTCAATTTAAACAAGTCAGAAATGGTAGTGTTCCGTAAAGGAGGTCGATTGGCAGAACGTGAAAAATTTTTATTTAATGGTGAGCCCATAAAAGTAGCCTCAGAATATACATATTTAGGAGTTACTCTTACACCAAAAGTGTCATTCAGCAAACACCTAGAGAAAAGAAAAGCATCGGCTAAAAATAATAGATATCCTTTCATTGTAATTTAGAAAGCTGGCGTGGATGTTTATAGAAACCTTAAAAGTATTAAAATATATTGGTAGAAAATAATTTTGTTGTTTCCAAATGTTTTTAAATTTAAAAAAACTCCTAAAAACAATTTTCATATATCATATTAGTTGCTTTTTGTAATGAGTAGGATTTAATAAATCCAAATTTTATTGATCGAAAATTAAAACAGATGGCACAAAAAACTTGATTCTGAAACAGTTGTCGCAAAAAATATTTTTGTAAACTTAGACAACTTGGAAGCTAAGAAAAACTTCTTTGGTTATTTTGAACATTAGAAAAGGCAGTTATATTGAAAAAATAGACAACTAAATACAACTATATTTAAATTAAAATAATAAATCCTACTTCTGTATAAAATGATTAAAAGATACGGCTTATATTAAATGATGTTTTCACTGTAGCACACAAAAGATGATGAATTTAGAGCAGTGTTAGATTCAGGCTCACAAGTGAATATTGTATCTAAGCGGCTTTGCCAAAAATTATCCATTTTACCATCAGAAGTTTCCCTTTGACTCGACGGTGTCAGTATATCACCTAAATATCGGGATGAAGAGCAGAGATCTCATTTTCTCAACAACTTGGGATATTCCCAACAACATTTACCTAACAGATTCTCATTTCTATCAGCAAGAAAGAATATATTTGCTACTCGTATCAATGTTTTACATCAAATTAACTAAAATTGGAACTATACTCTCCCACCTCATTGGAAGAAGCTATAGAGCATCTTTGGAAATTGGACGAGATCGAATGTTGCCAATGTGAATTATATTTCACTCAACATGTTCACGCTAATGTAAGTGGTACACAACAGGTTTATGGGCCTAGAACGTCGACTCCTAAGAAACGAAGACATTCAAACTCAATACCTCAAATTCATGCGAGAATATGAACAATAGGGACACACAGAAAGGGTCGATATCGATACCGCACTGGATCCTAAATACTTCTTACCTCACAACTGCGTTGCGAAACTGGATAGCACAACAAAACTCAGGACAGTTTTCGACGCAACAGCAAGAACGTCATCTACTACTCCTTGAAGTAAATTATTTTCAAATTTACTTCGTTTTGGTTTACCATTTTGGTCTTTTGTCTTTGCCATCGACATAGAGAAAATGTACAGGCATATATTAATTCGACAAACGATGAACAATACCCGTTAGTTATTTGGAGAAAAGATTTATCACTTCCTCTTCAATACTAAAAACTTCATCTCACGCGACCGGCAGGAGATGTTTACAAAAAATTGCTGTTGAAAATTGACTATGGTTCTCAAATGCTCAAAAATAATTTTTGATGGCTTGATGGTTCAGATAGTCTCAACATCATACCTGAAACACAAAAGGAACTCATACAGACCCTAAGATGTCATGGTTTTAACAACATGATTAAAATGGTGTGCGAATCCACAATTATTGAAGAATATTCCACTCGGCGATCAGAAGGTGGATTTAGATTTCAACAGTAACAACATGAACACAGTAAAATCGTTGGGACTATTATGGCTGCCTAAGACGGATTAGTCAAAGTAAAATTGAATCATCTTCAGACAATTGTACAGCAACATTTAAACTCGCAAAGTTAGTCGATCCTCTTGGATCGATGTCAATTCAAGTTAGATGTGATCAACCCTTACCAAGGATCATATATAATAATATATGATAATATATGATCCTTATAATATGATCTTTGCCCTTACCTGAGGATCTTCATGTAATCTAGACGAAATTCAGAAATCTTTAATACTATCTAAACAGGGTTAATATGATCCATATTATGAAACAATTTTACGAGTATATGCCAATATATCGATTACACCTGATATAAGTATTAAGAGTAAACTTAAAATTTATATTTTTTTAAATAAATTTATAAAATAAATTTATAAATTTATCTTAACTTATAAATACCATTACCATTAAAATAGTTTGTAATGTAATATAAAATACAGTTAACAGTTATAAACGTAATATAGAATGAAAATTTTAAGTCCAATTTGCGTAAAGAACATAATAACCACTCATATAAAAATCGCATTCTATATGAATTCTAACGATAAAAACCATATGTTCTTTCCGCATAAAAATCGCTATATTCATTATTATTTTTTATTTCTTAATTTTAGCGCTTCATGGCATTGATATTTTCAAATATTTAAGAAATTTGAGACTCTGATATTATCGATACTGCTAAAATACCGCTATTGCTACTATTACTTTTTGTGATTTCACTACTCAATCTTGCCAACATTTGGAATAACTCATAAATATTACCAAACATCGTTATAAGTATAACTCAGAAATATTATTGTACCGAAAATTAATTTTGCCTATAACTTATATTAGTTTTCATAAAAATGATTTGTGATTAAAAACCAGCCTAAAAATAGAGTGAAACCGAATATCAATTGTGTATGAATACAAATAATCGTGGTTATCGTTTATATATTAAAATTTCCGTTGTCTGAATGAAACTCACTTTAAAATATCTATATTAGTTATGAAGATTTAAACAATTCGATTTTAATTTTAGATATAAATATAAATTATAATCGAACCGATTAATTAACTACTAGCAGATTCCAGCCTTCGAAATTCGAGTTCAAATTCTAGGAAATTTTATTTTTTTCATTAAATAAAGGCCCTAAAGATATGCAAATCAATTATAGCCAATTCACAAATCAATACAAAGAAAACAAACACATTTTTATTACAAACCCATTAACAAATTTAATAAACATACACATTACATTGTATAATTTTATGTATGTGTTAGTAGCAACTTTAAATGCAGTTTACTCCAAAAAACATTAAAAATTTTAAAATCTGCAAATCTAGGGGACAGCTAAAAAGAAGTACCTTTCAAATGAGGCATGAGTGGTCAAAATTGGATTGAAACTAACACAATAGCATCATCGGAGACAAGAAATCGCCTTGCCTATTAATATTATAGATTTATACATATTCGGGTGGCATTTAAACAATCTGGCAGCTGTTCATATGTTTTTGACAGCTCATCCAACCTGGACTTTTTTTAACAACATGGCATCATTATCCGGTTAATTTTTTCATCAGTTGGCAGACAAAATCATGGTTCGCCGAAAAATTTTCGTAATTTTATTAATTAAATTATTAATTTTTATTGAAAATGTACAACTAAATGAAGTCATAGGCTGCGGTGGTTTTATTAAAAGTCATGCTGATATAGATTTCTCCAAAGTGGAGGTTAAATTGTAAGTAATACGATCAAAAACGAGGTTGGTCATGAAAATTTATGGTAATTGTGATAAGTATTCTTATCTGAAGATGTAAAAACGTGAAACAGTAACCGAGAATTAGATTGTCCCTAAAATGTATTTTTTTGCTTCATCCTTTATGGCAGATTGACGAAACAAGGAGCTTTAAAAGATAAAACCGACTGTTCGCCCTCAAATGGTTACTATTTTTTGCCCATCTACGATAAAGGAGAATATTTGTTAAAAATTTCACCACCACCTGGATGGAGTTTTGAACCCCAAGAGGTTAAATTTAATTTTGATGGCCAATCCGATGTCTGTAGTTTGGGAAAAGATGTTAACTTCGTATTCAAGGGTTTTGGTATTACCGGCAAAGTGGCTTTAGGTTCAGGAGGTGCTAAAGGCGTAAAGGTGGAACTGAAATCTGAGGATGGAAAAGATGTAAGAAGACATACTATGTCGGATGCCAATGGAGTTTTCTCCTTTACCCCCATAATTCCAGGAAGATATGTTGTCAAGGCTACGCATGCTAAATGGCATTTTGAAAAGGCTGAATACACCGTCAAAGTTGAAAGTGGTAATACCGTGCTGCCTGAAAATTCTTTAGTTGTTTCGGGATTTGACGTTAATGGACGTTTTGATACTTCGGACCAATTGAGCTCAGGTGTTGGCATTGCTTTGTTTAAAACTAAATCGGTAAGTTTCTATATTTGATGCATAATATTAAGTACTTTCTATAAATAAAGAGAAATATTGTGTTTTTTTATTTTACTAAGATCTCAACTGCTCTCAGATGTAACAGAAATGGTCTTCCATCAACTGTAACCAATGTACAAGGAAACTATGATACTTCCGCATCCTGCTATGCTCAAGTTGATGGTAATGGCGATTATATTTTCAAAGATGTAGCTCCAGGAAAATATTTATTACAACCTGTTATTGAAAATCAAAATTTAAACGTAAACATCAAACCCACATATATCGAATTTGAAATCAGCAAAGATAGTTTGGAACTTAAACAAGAATTTAAGGTACTTTATTGCTTTTGTAATGTTTTACTTAATATTAAAATTAATTGTTATTAATTTTCTCAAAAAAAAAAAAAAAACGCAAAAAACAGATCAATGGTTTTAGTGTTAGCGGCCAAATTTTGGATGGACCTGATGGTTCTCCCGTTGCGCAGGCCATTGTAAAGTTAAATGGACAAAAAGAGGTTGTTACTGACAACCAGGGTTATTTTACGTTAAAAAATGTAAATGCTGGTTCTTATACCCTACAAGTGCAAGCCAAAAAATTACAATTTGCTGAACAACGTATTAAACTACAATTGAATGTTTCCTCTCTAACAGCTATCGTTCCTGCGGCTTATGAGGTTTGTGGTAAAGTGGTAGCCAAAAAATCCTACATTGTTGGTATAACTAAACAAGGCTCCACTTTTCATACCACAGTTAATACCAACGCCGATACGGGTGAATGGTGTACATTCTTGCCTAGTGGCAAATTTACTACAGAAGTATTGACTACTGATAATGATAAATCCAATGGTGTACAATTTTTCCCTGTTCAACAAACAATTGAAGTTAAGTCGCATCCTTTGAAAGATGTAACATTCTCACAATTGCGGGCTACATTACAAGGTGCATTACGTTGTTTATCCGATGCTCCCGCGGCGGCCTGTCTTGAAACGGAAATTACTTTACACAATTTAGATGCTAATGGTCAATTAACTGGACAAAAGCAATCAACTAAGGCCGAAGGTAATAGGCGTTATTTCAATGGAAATTAAAACGATATTCTATTAATTATTTGTTTCTCTGAATAGATGGCAAATATGCATTCAAAAATGTTTTACCTGGACCTTATGAAATCACGATACAACAATCCCATTTATGTTTTGATTCTACTCGAGTTCTGCTCAATGTGGCATCTGCATTTGAAACCGCTTCCGATTTTGTACAACACGGTTATGAAGTTAATATAATATCTAGTCATAGAGCGATTGTAAGTTTATTTTTGTTTGGTTTTAATAAGCAGTAATTCTTGTTGTTTTAATGCTATCTATTTTTTACAGATGAAATATTCTCACAATTCTGCTTCCAGCTCAGAATCTCTGAAACTGCTTTCAGGCGTTAACACATTCTGCGTTCCCAAATTCGGTTCTTATTCCATTAAGTTGGAGGGTTGTCACGTATATGATGATGAAAGCATGCCTGCTACATTCGATACTTCTAATACTAATCCCATCATCATCAATGCCAAGGCTCATAAAGTAGGTGTACGGGTGTTAACACCCGATTCCACAATTGAATCTTTACAATTATTAATTGAATCCTCTACATTGGGGAAACAATTAGTTACTCCTATGGCTGAATCTCATAAGGTAGATGGCAAATATGCCTTCCGCTTTGAGACACACTTACAACCCGAAGAAGTTTTACGCATCACTCCACAAAGTGATATTTTACTATTTGAACCCTCAACCAAAGAGATTGTAGGTACCAACGACTGTGTAGATGTGGCTTTTAATTTCAGGGCCTCCAAAGGTTTAATCTTAAGGGGTAAGGTAGTTCCCGCCATTAAAGATGCCAAGATTACTTTATCATTTCCCAAAAATCCTGAAATGAATTCTCAAACTTCGCTGACTTCCTTAAGTGGTGAATTTAAGTTTGGCCCCATTTACGATCATTTATATTACGAACTTAAGGGTGAAAAGGAGTCATATGTATTTTCCGAATATAACCCTTCGTCTCATTCCTTTAGTGTGCATAAATTGTGTGAAATTGTTGTTAAAGTTAAAGATGAGTCCGGCAAGGGTTTGAATGGTGTATTGATTTCTTTAAGTGGTTCCGAAAGTTATCGTAAAAATTTGATTACCTCTGATGATGGTTCCATTAATTTCCATTCTTTATCACCCTCCCAATACTTCCTAAGACCAATGTTAAAGGAATTCAAATTTGAGCCCAATTCAAAAATGTTTGATTTAAAAGACGGCGAAACAGTGGAAGTCGAAATGATGTGAGTAATAAAAAATCATTTCGGTTAACCAATAAAATAATATGATTTCTATAAAATACTATTTCAGAGGCAAACGTGTTGCTTATTCGGTTTACGGTACTGTTACTTCTTTAAATAGTGATCCCTTTTCCAAGGTCAATATTGAAGCTACTGCTGATGAAAAATGTTTCCATCATCAAGAAGAAGCCACTACAGAAAACAATGGCAAATATCGTTTACGCGGCTTAAATCCTGGTTGTGAATATACCATACGTGTTAAAGATGCTGGTGTGGCCGGCAGTAATGTCGACCGTTCTATACCAACACAACGCCGTGTAGAAATTTCCACACAAGATGTACAAAATGTCCACTTTGTAGCCATATCGCCCCTTACCTTTGTCGATGTTACGGCTCGTGTTACAGCAGCCTCCAATGATTTCTATAAAACATTAAGAGTCATTATGTATCGTAAGGGATCCAATGATTCTCCCGTATATTCGCAACGCTTGGAAACTCCACTCAATCCCAAGGCACGTTATAATCCTGGTATTATGGTCTTCTTCCCCCGAATACCTTTAGATGGCAAAACATATATCGTAGAATTGAGATCATCGTTATCGGATAAATCTTATACATACACAACGCCCACTCAACAATTTGTGGCTGATACTGGTTCAGTATTTGTTGAATTAGATTTTTCACCAGAAGTAAAACCCCTTGAAGCTGATCTTAATCAAAATTCCGTATCAGCATTAATTTTAGTGGCTTTAATTGCCATAGCCTTTTTCAAACAGGACATAGCCATGGCTTGCCTAAACTACGTATTGACCAAGGTAAATAATATTGCTCAAGATTTTGCACAAAAACAAAAAAATCAAGCCAAAAATAATGCTAGAAAAGTTGAACCCATCAATCAAAAAGAAATTGAACACATGGCTGAACAAATTAATAATATAAAAAAGAAAAAAACTAAAAAAATCTAAACCAAACTTAAACTGAAATTGCAATTCTCTTGATATTCGAGAGTTTAAAATTACAACAAAATTAAGAACGAAAAGATTTTAGCTTTATTATTAGTATTGTGTATCAAGGGTATGTTTAATAAATATAAAAGGAAGATAATAAAAATTTTACAAACTAAATAAATAAATAAATAAAATAAAAAAAGTACGCTGTATTTATGGAATATTAAGAAACTGAAACAATATTATTCTGAATTTAAAGCTATACATTTTTTAAAGAACGTGCTTTATGCGATTGTTGTAGACTCTGTATAAATTTTGGTATTTGAGGATCTTCAAAGGATCGGTAATGACTGAAAAGAGTAAACACATTTATTTATTATTTAAATAAGTACATTTTTTCTTGTGTTTATACCCATGATCGTAATGTATATGACCCACATCTGGACACCTTTGATAATATTTTCCCAAATATTGTATGCTCCATATAAATGCTGTACCCACAAAAAAAGCTATCACAATTAGCTTAACTTTTATCCAATAAATCCAAGATAAAGCATGCCAACCATAAAATGGATCTGTAATTAAAAATATATATGTAGATGCGTACATAAATACGTTTGGTCCGTTTGTAGCAAATCATCTTAACACTCGTTAATTTGTTGCTACTAGTACATTTTCATATGTTTACATATGGTTTGTATGGATTGAAAGTGAAAAGTGTGAAAATCTGCTTAAAAAATCGTGACTTTAATTTATGAAAGTTCAATTATGCTTTGTAAATTATTACGTACATTTTTTTTCATCAAATTTCATTTACAATTAGACAATACAATAAACAAGAATAAAATATGATATCGATAAAGAAAATTATATCTTTGATCTGTAAAAGGAAATAAATTGAAGAAATAGTCGCATTTTATTAAAAGCTTGGGTTTACATTTTTTCATACAAAAAAAAAAAAAGAATTTAAAGAAAATAACTAATTTGTTTTATTTGTTTAAGAAAGCAAAAGTTTTTTATGGTTTAGTTTCCAAGGAAAATCAAAATTTTTAATATGTTTTAAATTTCGAATCATAAAAATACGAACAAATATAAAATTTTTCAAACAGAACTTCTAATACTATATTTAAAATCGCCTCGAATTGAAAATATATTCATTCAAAGAAGAAAACATATATTTATGGAATTTAGCCTTCATCAGTGATTACATTAAACATTAAAATAATTGTTATATTATAAAGCATTATTATGTTGTTTTTATATAAAATTCTTCTACTGAGGAACCTGCGTCTTGCACATTTTGGTTATGCACTTTAACACACTCACCTAAAATTATTTAAAATTATACGATTATTCATATTTGAAAACTTTTGTACAATTTGTGTAATAAAAAAGTTCAAAGGTTTTATTTAAAAAAATCTAAAAATAAGCCAATATATATAAATTGTATATGGACGAAATTTCTGTCTTATTTTTAAAATATTTTTAGCACGATACTTACGAAGATAATAATGTCCTTTCTTACGACTTCGACTATCTACATCCTGTATATTTGCTTTTATTCCCGAGTTTAAATAGTTTTCATCATTCAAACCATTAGTACATGACAAGTAAATACTCAAAATTATTAGGAAAATAATAAATAACCGATTCATGGTTTTTGTAAATACTTTCCGCGCACACCAGATAATTTGAACGTGTTCGTCCACAGAAAGAGTTTGTTATCTATTAACTGATTTTGATACAACTTCACTGCAGTTTTATAAATTTTGCGCCAAAAAGTGTTAATTAAAATAACATTTATGTATAATCATGTCTTATATCAACGGCACTTGATGTTTGGCTTAAAAGTAAGAGAGATAGGTGATTGTTATTGAAGCTAATGGTGAAAAAGCGCAAATTAAAAAAAAATTATTGATAATCATAAATTTTTTATTTCGATTATATTTAATTTTTTAGTTAAAAACCATTTGATACTTCAATATTAATAACTTTAGGCGTTTAATTAATACAAGAGAATGTGGGAAAAAAAAACTTGAATAAATGAAGTGTAAACATTTCAGAAATGCATTGATTCAAACTTGCTTAAAACAAATTTTTAGCAAAGAATGTGTTTTTGAAATGTGACAAAACCTCAGAACCATTCTCCATTTATTCAAGAAATTTCATTTCGGAAATTTTGGCCAATAAAGCTTTCCTATAAAGTTATCAAACAAAAAAGTCCAATTAATCCGACGTATCATCGCACATATATGAAAAAAATCGTTTTATTAAATAAAGCAAAAAAATTAAAAATGGTTGGTTACGTTATGATAATTTCCATTTGAGTGATTTAAGCGCTTTACGCATTCAAAGTGTTGTAACATTTGTTTATTTAGGTTATCGATTACTACCAATTTATCATCTCTAAAAAATGATTCTAAAGAAACTTTTTCTTTTGTGAAACATTTTTTTCTGTGGAATTTTTTATCATATTCAATTTAACACCTGTATAATTAGTAAATGGCATCTATATAATGAATAATTTTCGCAATTATTATTACTGCTATTTGGCATTAATATTTAATACATGTTGGTTGCTTAGCCATGGCTACAGAAATAGTAAGTGTTTAATACTGTTTTTCTTCTAATGCGTATATGATAATTTATTTTATTTTTAAAATTTTTAGTACGATTAGAGGATAATTTATGTGCAGATCGTTTAATAGTAAAACTTAAAAATCAATTCAAGGATCCCTCAATGACATTGAGAGAAGATCGTGATTCCGCTGCCATTATAACACAGGTATGGAACACCACCCGACCAGGATTGTATTCATCTAACAAGATACGTTATGATTGTGAATTCAGAGTCCATAGTGATGATCCTAGTCGTCCTCCGCGGGGTATTTACACAGTAATAACCCGTTTGAAACTTCGTCATGATCCAATTAGTAATGAATGCTTGGATTATATACAATTTAAAAGTGGAAATCGTTCACCGAGTGAACGTATTTGTAATGATATCTCCATAGATGGCCCCGCAGGACGATTAATATTCGATCAACGCAATCGTGACGTTATTGTCCGGATACATATCGATAAAAGTAGAATTACAGAACCACTCGAGTTGCGTATGGTATTGACCGCTCATTCGGAATGTAAATATACAGGTGATTTTCTTTGTGATCCTAAGGATCCATACACATGCATTTCACGTTATTTTGTACGTGATAATATAACGAATTGCATGTATCCGTGTCGCGATGAGGTATCGTGTTTTCATGACGCCATCACTTTGGAGGAAATGGATACCACAAATGTTGCGATTTCAGCTATAACATCGTTGATATTTACTATGTTGGGTGTAGGCTTTTGCATTTGGATATGTTGGAAATATTGGAATTGTATAACAGTACAACAACATGCTCATGAAGCATCAGCTGTAACGAATAGACATCAGCGACAACGTTCGTATCAACATAGAAGTAGTAGTGTGCAAAGGGTAAGCTTTAAGAAAATATTTTTTATACCCCCCCCACTCCACGTGCAGGTTTTTCATTCCGTTTGTAACACATCGAAATTCCGGAGACCACAAAACGATATATTTTCTTGATCCTTATAACAAGGGAAGTTGATTTAGTGATGACCGTCTGTCCGTCCGTCTGTGGAAATCTCGATCGCACCCTCAATATTTAAGCTAGACCGTTCGTTTTTATATAAAATTGTTTATTAACATCCCAAAGTAGTTGCTATTAAAGATCGTCAATATCGGTTAAAAGGGTCACAAGATATGAATGAAAATTTAAAAAAAAAACTTCAAAAAATAAAAATGTTCAGTGTGTTTGTTGTTTGTCTTAAGATGTGTATATGTTGTAATTCTTCTTATTGTTGTAGTAATTGTACTTGTGTGTATAGACATATGTATGTATATACTGCAAGTGTCACATTAGCCTAAACAAGTATTATCATATATATTTCAAAAAAGTAAAAATTAAAAATAAAAAATAAAAATAAAAATTTTAAATGAAGAATGCAAAATTAAAAGTTAAAAACCAAAAATTAAAAGCTAAAAGTATAAATTTAAAATTTAAATTAAAACTGAAAAATGAAAATCAAGAATCAAAAATAAAAATGAAAAATGAAAACCGAAAAATGAAAAGTTAAAAATTAAAAATTAAATTTTAAAAATTAAAAATAAAAAAAATTAAAATGAAGAATTAAAAATGAAAAGTGAAAAATTACAAATTAAATATTAAAAATTTTAATTTCTATCTTTAGTTGCTTAGCTGTTTTTATTATTTTTGTGTTTTTTTTTTGTATTAAATGTATCCTTAAATTGACATATTACCAGCTAATTCAGATAAAAATATTTAAAAATTTGTTTACTTTTAATATTAATAATTTTTAACCAAGAATCATTTGAATTTTTTTCTTTTTAATTATCGTATAACTTCTTAGGTCTCAAAACATTCTTATAGGGATCAAATTATTATAACGCCGACTGCGTTATATAATGAATTTCATTCGTGTTCTATGAAATACTTAGGGAACTAATAGATTTTCTACTCTAGTAAAAGAAAAATAATGAAGTTTTTCAAATAGTAATTAATTCTTTCTATAGGTGGAGGGTATCAAAAATTCGGCACAGCCGAATTTAACACTTTTAATTGTTTTCTATCTCTTTGTCAAAAACATTAAGATATTTTATGTTTGTTTATTATTTTTTATCAGGATGTTCCTGTTATAGAATTACCGGTTGGGAGCTCATTCGGTGGTCCCGTGATAGCATCTGCTCCTGGTATAGAATTAACCACTCAGTCGCAAGAAGAAGAAACACCAAAGGATTTACCTCCCAGTTACGAATCACTTTTTCCAGATAGATAAATACCATAAGTGACCAACGAATTTATAAAAAAAAAGTGTTCAACCAAAAAAAAAAAAAATGAAACATTACGTTTTATCATAAAAGATAAAAACCTAAAACAAGCAAATAATCTTCCGTTAAAAATTGCCAGGTGCAAACAAAATAATACTTATTACATTTAAAGAAAAGCTACGAAAAATTAAATAATTTATAACAAGTCAAATTATTTAATAAGCAGCCTTTGGAACTCAATCAATTACTTAATGTATATACCTAAATCTAAAAAAAAGAAGCAGCTAAATTCTTTTACTAGAATCTCATCTCGAAATTCATTGATTTAGAAAATAATATTCCACACAAAAATTCAAAGACAAGAAATTCCAAATCTAAACAATTTTATTTTTTGTTGTAAATTATAAGTTGTATATAAAAAAATTATATAGTAGTAAAATTTTTTGTAGTGTCTCCAAAATTAAAAAAAAATTGTTATTAACATGTGTCCATATGTGGTTCAAATTGTTCCCCATCTTTATGTCGTTTTACTAAAGTGTTAACTAAGAAAACAAACATAAAATCAATTATAATTAGTTGTTAATTTAATATAAAACATATGTATAAGCATAATACATTTTACAATGTATTTAAGATATTAATTTTAATTGTTATT
The DNA here is from genome assembly GCA_963682025.1 of Cordilura impudica. NCBI lineage: Eukaryota > Metazoa > Arthropoda > Insecta > Diptera > Scathophagidae > Cordilura > Cordilura impudica. Next base: position 5,535,966 of record OY821521.1, read on the forward strand.
ACATTTAACATTTATTGTCGAAAACACAAAGTCAGTCATAAACTCTTTTGGCCAAGTATTTTAAATTATTTTATAAAAGTACCTGTTATTTACATTTTTATTTCTTCCCTACTGTAAAATCTCGTAAACATTCTCGAATATTTGTTTTAAATTATAACTATATATAGCATTTATTTATCAATCAAATGTGTACATTTTTTTAAAGTGAGTTTTGAAGGAATTTTAAAGAATTAATTTTAAATCTATTTTTTTAAATAAAAATAGAAGCGAAAAATTACTTAAACTTAAAAGTTCCTATCGTTAGCATCACAAAATTGACAAGTCACAAATTTATTTCCAATTTTTTAAATTTTCAATGTCTTCATAATAATTCTGTCATTACACAAAATTTAATGTGTGTAAAGAGCATAAACATTTTTACACTACTGTGAATTCTTTATTCTAATTAAGTTTATACTAAGCCAGAATCTGATCTGATACACAAAAAAAAAAAATATAATGTCAACATATATGTCGATATCTTGTAACATCCATAGTATTTAAATAAAATCTAACCAAAAAACATAAATACTAGCGTTTTTCATTTTTCCTATAGAAAAAGACATATGTTCTAAAGAAACATTCTGTGATATTTTTCCTTTCAGAAATACTCGCGTGTTGTTAAGCTGCCAATTTTACATGTTGATAAAATCACCTGTGGAGACGGACATGTGAAGAGAATTTATAAAAATGGAATGAAGGAAACGGCAATAACTGAAGGAGTAGCGGTTACTTATTAATTTTGCTGATCGCCTGGTATATAAACTAAAAGAATTTTTTTGTGATTTTTTGCCAATATTGTTCGAAACCTAAGCAACTTCTACTAATGAAGTCTTACACAGAGACCGAAAATAACAGTTATTTTGAAATTTTAAAACAAAAAAGCATAAAGAAGTAATTGCCGGAAAACTGATTCAAGTATACCATATTCATCCTTATGGACTAATCTATGATAAAATATATTGATTTTTATTTTTCGGGCAAAAATAACAGTTATTTTTTGATTTTTAATTTTTGGAGCAAAAATAACAGTTATTTTTTTATCTTTATTTTTTCAAACAAAAATAACAGTTATTTTTTTGATTTTTATTTTTTCGAACAAAAATAACAGTTATTTTTTGATTTTTATTTTTGCAAACAAAAATAACAGTTATTTTTTGATTTTTTTTCGAGCAAAAATTACTGTTATTTTTTATCTTTATTTTTTCAAACAAAAATAACAGTAATTTTTTGATTTTTTTTTTCAAACAAAAATAACAGTTATTATTTTATCTTTCTTTTTTCAAACAAATATAACAGTTATTTTTTGATTTTTTTTTTTTCAAACAAAAATAACAGTTATTTTTTGATTTTTATTTTTTCAAACAAAAATAACAGTTATTTTTTGATTTTTATTTTTTCAAACAAAAATAACAGTTATTTTTTGATTTTTATTTTTTCGAGCAAAATTACTGTTTTGTTTGATTTTTATTTTTCGAGCAAAAATAACAGTTATTTTTTGATTTTTAATTTTTGGAGCAAAAATAACAGTTATTTTTTATCTTTCGTTTTTCAAACAAAAATAACAGTTAATTTTTGATTTTTATTTTTTCAAACAAAAATAACAGTTATTTTTTGATTTTTATTTTTTCGAGCAAAATTACTGTTTTGTTTGATTTTTATTTTTTCGAGCAAAAATTACTGTTATTGTTTGATTTTTATTTTTTCGAGCAAAAATAACAGTTATTTTTTGATTTTTTTTTTCAAACAAAAATAACAGTTATCTTTATTTTTTCAAACAAAAATAACAGTTATTTTTTGATTTTTATTTTTTCGAGCAAAAATAACAGTTATTTTTTGATTTTTATTTTTTCAAACAAAAAGAACAGTTATTTTTTGATTTTTATTTTTTCGAGCAAAAATTACTGTTATTGTGTTCTTGTGTAAATTGCAAATATTTTGTGAAAATTAAAAAAATTGGAAAGCAATAACAGAAATAAGTTTTGCTATAAAAAATTCGCAACTTTTAATAGCGAAACGAAAAAATTTACATGTCTGATTGAAACCTGCAAGAAAGATTTAAGTACAGTGTGCAGTTTTTGTGTCTTAAGTATTTTATTACCATATTTTATTAAAATAAAAACCAGACAATAAAAACAATTGTAAATAATTTCAACGTAAATCACAAAAAAATGGCCAATAAAATTTTAAAATATTTGACAATTGTAAACAATTTGCAACGTGTCATAAAAAAGGGTCAATAAAATTGTAATAAATTTGGTTGAAACAATTGTCGTCGTTTTTATCGGGGTATATCAGATCGCGAATTGATGTTTTAATTTTTCGCAGTACACGAGCCAGAACACGAATTTAAAATATAACTGAACTCGAACCTGTTTATTGTACATGTTCTATTTTTTCTTAGTACACAAGCCAGAACACGACTTAAAATATAACTGAACTCGAACCTGTTTATTGTACATCTTCTGTTTTTTCTTAGTACATGAGCCTGAACACGACTTAAAATATAACTGAACTCGAACCTGTTTATTGTACATGTTCTGTTTTTTTTTTCAGTACACGTACCAGAACACGAACCCCAAATAAAGCAACACTCGAATCTGTCTGGTTTATGTGTGATCGAAACAAAAAGTACGTGGTAGAAAAATGTTCGTGTAAATAACGAAATATTAAAACGAACACAAGTCATGATTGTGTTTGGCACCGAAGAAAATTTAAAAACAAACATAATTGATATGAAAATAAAAATATGTGTGTGTTGGTCTAAGTACGAGTTTTTTATTCAGTGTGTGTTTTTTTTCTGAACTCTGATTATAACATAACAATTATCACAATGTTCAAAAAATCGCTGATGAAGGCTGAAATGCCAGAAACCGGTCCGATTAAGAATACAGTGTAGTTATGAATTTTTGAAATATATGCTGTCTTCTTCTCTACCACGCACCATTGAAACAAAATTAAAAATTTGCATATTAATTACAGTATAATTTGCAATGTCTGAAATATGACTTCAAATCTAACTTTTATAATTTTTCTTAAAAATAAGAACAAAAATTTAATTGCATTTTCTTTCAAGATGTGTATATGTTGTAATTCTTCTTATTGTTGTAGTAATTGTACTTGTGTGTATAGACATATGTATGTATATACTGCAAGTGTCACATTAGCCTAAACAAGTATTATCATATATATTTCAAAAAAGTAAAAATTAAAAATAAAAAATAAAAATAAAAATTTTAAATGAAGAATGCAAAATTAAAAGTTAAAAACCAAAAATTAAAAGCTAAAAGTATAAATTTAAAATTTAAATTAAAACTGAAAAATGAAAATCAAGAATCAAAAATAAAAATGAAAAATGAAAACCGAAAAATGAAAAGTTAAAAATTAAAAATTAAATTTTAAAAATTAAAAATAAAAAAAATTAAAATGAAGAATTAAAAATGAAAAGTGAAAAATTACAAATTAAATATTAAAAATTTTAATTTCTATCTTTAGTTGCTTAGCTGTTTTTATTATTTTTGTGTTTTTTTTTTGTATTAAATGTATCCTTAAATTGACATATTACCAGCTAATTCAGATAAAAATATTTAAAAATTTGTTTACTTTTAATATTAATAATTTTTAACCAAGAATCATTTGAATTTTTTTCTTTTTAATTATCGTATAACTTCTTAGGTCTCAAAACATTCTTATAGGGATCAAATTATTATAACGCCGACTGCGTTATATAATGAATTTCATTCGTGTTCTATGAAATACTTAGGGAACTAATAGATTTTCTACTCTAGTAAAAGAAAAATAATGAAGTTTTTCAAATAGTAATTAATTCTTTCTATAGGTGGAGGGTATCAAAAATTCGGCACAGCCGAATTTAACACTTTTAATTGTTTTCTATCTCTTTGTCAAAAACATTAAGATATTTTATGTTTGTTTATTATTTTTTATCAGGATGTTCCTGTTATAGAATTACCGGTTGGGAGCTCATTCGGTGGTCCCGTGATAGCATCTGCTCCTGGTATAGAATTAACCACTCAGTCGCAAGAAGAAGAAACACCAAAGGATTTACCTCCCAGTTACGAATCACTTTTTCCAGATAGATAAATACCATAAGTGACCAACGAATTTATAAAAAAAAAGTGTTCAACCAAAAAAAAAAAAAATGAAACATTACGTTTTATCATAAAAGATAAAAACCTAAAACAAGCAAATAATCTTCCGTTAAAAATTGCCAGGTGCAAACAAAATAATACTTATTACATTTAAAGAAAAGCTACGAAAAATTAAATAATTTATAACAAGTCAAATTATTTAATAAGCAGCCTTTGGAACTCAATCAATTACTTAATGTATATACCTAAATCTAAAAAAAAGAAGCAGCTAAATTCTTTTACTAGAATCTCATCTCGAAATTCATTGATTTAGAAAATAATATTCCACACAAAAATTCAAAGACAAGAAATTCCAAATCTAAACAATTTTATTTTTTGTTGTAAATTATAAGTTGTATATAAAAAAATTATATAGTAGTAAAATTTTTTGTAGTGTCTCCAAAATTAAAAAAAAATTGTTATTAACATGTGTCCATATGTGGTTCAAATTGTTCCCCATCTTTATGTCGTTTTACTAAAGTGTTAACTAAGAAAACAAACATAAAATCAATTATAATTAGTTGTTAATTTAATATAAAACATATGTATAAGCATAATACATTTTACAATGTATTTAAGATATTAATTTTAATTGTTATTACATTTAACATTTATTGTCGAAAACACAAAGTCAGTCATAAACTCTTTTGGCCAAGTATTTTAAATTATTTTATAAAAGTACCTGTTATTTACATTTTTATTTCTTCCCTACTGTAAAATCTCGTAAACATTCTCGAATATTTGTTTTAAATTATAACTATATATAGCATTTATTTATCAATCAAATGTGTACATTTTTTTAAAGTGAGTTTTGAAGGAATTTTAAAGAATTAATTTTAAATCTATTTTTTTAAATAAAAATAGAAGCGAAAAATTACTTAAACTTAAAAGTTCCTATCGTTAGCATCACAAAATTGACAAGTCACAAATTTATTTGAATTTATTTCCAATTTTTTAAATTTTCAATGTCTTCATAATAATTCTGTCATTACACAAAATTTAATGTGTGTAAAGAGCATAAACATTTTTACACTACTGTGAATTCTTTATTCTAATTAAGTTTATACTAAGCCAGAATCTGATCTGATACACAAAAAAAAAAATATAATGTCAACATATATGTCGATATCTTGTAACATCCATAGTATTTAAATAAAATCTAACCAAAAAACATAAATACTAGCGTTTTTCATTTTTCCTATAGAAAAAGACATATGTTCTAAAGAAACATTCTGTGATATTTTTCCTTTCAGAAATACTCGCGTGTTGTTAAGCTGCCAATTTTACATGTTGATAAAATCACCTGTGGAGACGGACATGTGAAGAGAATTTATAAAAATGGAATGAAGGAAACGGCAATAACTGAAGGAGTAGCGGTTACTTATTAATTTTGCTGATCGCCTGGTATATAAACTAAAAGAATTTTTTTGTGATTTTTTGCCAATATTGTTCGAAACCTAAGCAACTTCTACTAATGAAGTCTTACACAGAGACCGAAAATAACAGTTATTTTGAAATTTTAAAACAAAAAAGCATAAAGAAGTAATTGCCGGAAAACTGATTCAAGTATACCATATTCATCCTTATGGACTAATCTATGATAAAATATATTGATTTTTATTTTTCGGGCAAAAATAACAGTTATTTTTTGATTTTTAATTTTTGGAGCAAAAATAACAGTTATTTTTTTATCTTTATTTTTTCAAACAAAAATAACAGTTATTTTTTTGATTTTTATTTTTTCGAACAAAAATAACAGTTATTTTTTGATTTTTATTTTTGCAAACAAAAATAACAGTTATTTTTTGATTTTTTTTCGAGCAAAAATTACTGTTATTTTTTATCTTTATTTTTTCAAACAAAAATAACAGTAATTTTTTGATTTTTTTTTTCAAACAAAAATAACAGTTATTATTTTATCTTTCTTTTTTCAAACAAATATAACAGTTATTTTTTGATTTTTTTTTTTTCAAACAAAAATAACAGTTATTTTTTGATTTTTATTTTTTCAAACAAAAATAACAGTTATTTTTTGATTTTTATTTTTTCAAACAAAAATAACAGTTATTTTTTGATTTTTATTTTTTCGAGCAAAATTACTGTTTTGTTTGATTTTTATTTTTCGAGCAAAAATAACAGTTATTTTTTGATTTTTAATTTTTGGAGCAAAAATAACAGTTATTTTTTATCTTTCGTTTTTCAAACAAAAATAACAGTTAATTTTTGATTTTTATTTTTTCAAACAAAAATAACAGTTATTTTTTGATTTTTATTTTTTCGAGCAAAATTACTGTTTTGTTTGATTTTTATTTTTTCGAGCAAAAATTACTGTTATTGTTTGATTTTTATTTTTTCGAGCAAAAATAACAGTTATTTTTTGATTTTTTTTTTTCAAACAAAAATAACAGTTATCTTTATTTTTTCAAACAAAAATAACAGTTATTTTTTGATTTTTATTTTTTCGAGCAAAAATAACAGTTATTTTTTGATTTTTATTTTTTCAAACAAAAAGAACAGTTATTTTTTGATTTTTATTTTTTCGAGCAAAAATTACTGTTATTGTGTTCTTGTGTAAATTGCAAATATTTTGTGAAAAATAAAAAAATTTGAAAGCAATAACAGAAATAAGTTTTGCTATAAAAAATTCGCAACTTTTAATAGCGAAACGAAAAAATTTACATGTCTGATTGAAACCTGCAAGAAAGATTTAAGTACAGTGTGCAGTTTTTGTGTCTTAAGTATTTTATTACCATATTTTATTAAAATAAAAACCAGACAATAAAAACAATTGTAAATAATTTCAACGTAAATCACAAAAAAATGGCCAATAAAATTTTAAAATATTTGACAATTGTAAACAATTTGCAACGTGTCATAAAAAAGGGTCAATAAAATTGTAATAAATTTGGTTGAAACAATTGTCGTCGTTTTTATCGGGGTATATCAGATCGCGAATTGATGTTTTAATTTTTCGCAGTACACGAGCCAGAACACGAATTTAAAATATAACTGAACTCGAACCTGTTTATTGTACATGTTCTATTTTTTCTTAGTACACAAGCCAGAACACGACTTAAAATATAACTGAACTCGAACCTGTTTATTGTACATCTTCTGTTTTTTCTTAGTACATGAGCCTGAACACGACTTAAAATATAACTGAACTCGAACCTGTTTATTGTACATGTTCTGTTTTTTTTTTCAGTACACGTACCAGAACACGAACCCCAAATAAAGCAACACTCGAATCTGTCTGGTTTATGTGTGATCGAAACAAAAAGTACGTGGTAGAAAAATGTTCGTGTAAATAACGAAATATTAAAACGAACACAAGTCATGATTGTGTTTGGCACCGAAGAAAATTTAAAAACAAACATAATTGATATGAAAATAAAAATATGTGTGTGTTGGTCTAAGTACGAGTTTTTTATTCAGTGTGTGTTTTTTTTCTGAACTCTGATTATAACATAACAATTATCACAATGTTCAAAAAATCGCTGATGAAGGCTGAAATGCCAGAAACCGGTCCGATTAAGAATACAGTGTAGTTATGAATTTTTGAAATATATGCTGTCTTCTTCTCTACCACGCACCATTGAAACAAAATTAAAAATTTGCATATTAATTACAGTATAATTTGCAATGTCTGAAATATGACTTCAAATCTAACTTTTATAATTTTTCTTAAAAATAAGAACAAAAATTTAATTGCATTTTCTTTCAAGATGGGGTAAATCGGTAATAGTTGTTCCAAGATATGTCCTAAAATATGGATACACCTCTAAAAAATACTAAACATTCAGTGTGTTTGTTGTAATAATTTTGTATTAAGTGTCCAGCTAAAAATAACTGCTTTCGATTAGCAATAATAACAAATCTCGTAAAGAAATTTCTGCTAAAAACAAGCTCTATCTCGCTATTTTTGTCTTGACATAAAAATACGGATTATTCAATTTGATGTGGAAGTACCACAATTATATAGGGCGCTAAATACATGGAATGATGTGTTGCTTTTCGACAAGTGAAAAAGAGATAAAAAATCTGCTCAACTTTTACAGAAAGTGTTAATCGTTTTTTAATGTAAACTCCTTTTTTTTTTTTTTGAATAACATTCAATTTATTTATTTAATATAATTTTGTAATATTTTTTTTTGTCAGATTCACAGCAATGTATATAATATAATAGCAATATCTTAAAAAATTACAGTTTTCATATAATTTGTTTATTTTTATTTTCATAATTTTTTCTTTATTCTGTAATTTATATGGTTATAACGTTAATAATTGTAATTATAATAAGTTTTCTTTTTTCTTTCATTTAGCAATAATTTTCTTTGAAAAGCTTCTGTTCGAATAATCAAAATAAACAGTCATCAATACAAATGGACAAAAAGAAAACATATACACTCACACACACACAGAGACGCATAAGGTCTTATATAAAGTGAGAAAACATATTTAGGCCACAGTTAAACATGATTTTGTTGTTGTAAAGTTTGCATTACTCATTAAACATAAAATGGAAGATGATTGGTCTCTTGTTTGGTTGACGAAACGAGAACACGATTCAAAGACGACGACACAGAACGAATAGACGATAAAGTTGATGAAGAATGTTTAGACGACGAACGGGATGATGATGCAAATTTAAAACTTGTTAGGGACGTTGAAACTAAACGTCGTCGAGTAGAGAAGTTAGTAGAAACAGTTACCTCATTGTTGGCCGTTAGTAGTAAAGTGTCCTGCACTTTAGCTACTTCATTAGTATAGTGACAATAAGATTCTTTTCACCTGGGTGTAGTACTATTGGGCATTTTTTCCAAGAAGTCTTTCGACAGTATATCCTCAATTTCTTGCAAACAATTTTTGACTTCCGAATCAATGTCGGCATGATTATGAGGATTGGGACAGGCTACGCTCAAAGTGGAAAAGAAACCGTACAGATCTTGTAGGGAATTTATATGCTGGCAGTTTAACATTAAATGTTTGCCCCGTTTCATGTTTAAGGTCTAAAGAAAGAAACAAGAAATACAAAAAAAAAAAAAAAACAACACAATAATTGTAATTGTAATACATCTATAGAATACTATCAACAAAAGATTAAAAAAAATTTGTTAACTTTTCTTTTCCTACTTACCGGTGAGTGTACAGTATATTTCATATCCATTAATCTGGCTATACGTCTTATATGAGGCACATAGAGAGCTGAAACACCGATGCTTTCATCATTTATCATACCGTTGGGTATTGAGCCCTTGGCAGTTACATCGAATTCTGTACCCACAAAAGCCCACCGATACATTTGAAAGTGTGGCAATAAAGTGGCAGGCAAAACACACCCTATTTCAAGTAACTTTGAAGCTTCCAATTGCACTGAACGCCAATAGTAGACTTGACTTTGTGGCGACGTAACATTGCTGGTGGCTGATGAAGACCATGATGTATCCATGCCGGATATCATACGACTGTAAAAAATTATTAATTACTTAGCAACATAGGAATTGTTTTTTTTTCATCTACTCATCTAATTAACTTACCTAACATCTTCACCATCACCTTTAAGTTCTTGTTCTAGTGATAGGAAAACTTGTACCATTTCAGCAATGATAATGGGCCATAAGGAGGTAACATGATCTGGTGACATACGCAATAACAATACACGGAAACATAAAAACACGGCTGCCTGTACCGAGGGTACATTGGAGAGTAAACGTAAACTGTTGGTCAATTGTTCTACAAATGAAAGGAGAATAATAAGAAGTTATAAAATTGCTCAACCTTAAAAAAATATATATACAGTGGCACAGAAAAGCCTAAGGACGGACAACTTCTAAATACAAAAATGTTCAACCATGTGTTAATTAAATTTACCGCAATATTTTAAAAATCAAATTCTTAAAAATTAAACGATAGGAAGATAAATCGTCTGTCCGGAGTAAACAAAATAAGCGTCGTAGACTTTATCAAGAACAACATCGATAAGGATGCCACTTTTTGAACCAATACAAATGAGAGTAAGTTTAAGTCCCAGTTCACCCAAGGAAATTTTTGTTGCTCAACTTCTTTGCAATTATCTTTTAAAGATGCCTTAATTAATGTTCACACAGAGAAATTTTCGTTTTCTTTTGCTTCCAAAATCTTACTTTTGACAGTTCATTTTATTTAGTTTGTGTAAAAAGAATTTATTATTGGTTCTAAGTGAAAAATCTATTTGTGTGAAAAAATGGAAGTCAAAGAAAAAATTTAAATATGTATTAAAAAAAAAAATTAAATAAATGAAATATAATAATAATTTTTCACAGCGAAGCAAAGAATGAAAAGAAATGTCAAATAATAACCTACAGCTAACTTCGTGTTAATAATTACGAATGGCACAACAAAACGAATTGCCGAGTACAATCAACTCCGTACCAAATTCCATTCTTCTTTCCCCTCTCTCCCACAAACTCAAAAATTGCGCAACAAAAATTGCCTTGTGTGAACGGGGACTAACTTGCAAGATGTTACGCAGACTTTTCTGTGCGACTGCACTTACATCTTTATATATAAAATCGTTAGAGCGTTTGTTTGTAATGAGTGATAAGAGCTAGCGAGCTAAGATTTACACCATAAGTAAAGTTAAAATAGGCGGGATCGAGCACCTTCCATATAAAATAAATATTTATCATCACTAGGGCGGGTCGATTTGTAGGGAGGCAAAAAAAAAATCGCTCAAGTGACAAGGAAAATCATATTCTAGGGATCAAAATAAGAAACTTTGCCCAAGGAACCATACCTCTAAAACGAATTCTGATGTCCCGACAACCCCTTGGCGCAGTCTTGTTGTGACTACAGATTAATATTGGGGTAGTCACGCAGAGTCACGCATAGTCACGGAGTGATCTAAAAGTTATTTACCCTCATCCGATCGATCTTTTTAAATAACACAACATAGTCAAGGCGTATGATTATTTTTTATTAGCAGAGTAGAAGATACGTATACGTATGAGTGTTAATTTTAATCACCCCCTATCGTGAATATTTTTTCCCTCGAAATGTTTTCCCTTTCCCTGATATTTTAATCGTGAATAATTTCCCTGAACATATTTGATGTGGAAAAAAATTCCCCTTATCGTGAATGATTTTTTTCGCGCCATTTTTTTTACATTTTTCCCTTGTTTTGTTCACTTAATTTTTGCGGGCGAACTGGATAAATACATCATGTAAGTACTTATTTTTTTCTATCAATTAAATATTAAAGTTAATAAATAATACTTTTCAGTGCTAGATCAGTAAATAGAGCTCAAAGTGACATAATTCTTAATAGAATGGAAAGCAACAGATCCATTGCCTGTATTTGTAAAGCTGTCTAAAGAGGTGATGGTAGAATTTTGGAAAACTCTGAAAGAATTAAATAATTCTGGTCCAACTATAAAAAAATTTTACAGAGTAGAAAAAGGTGATATTTTTGTTCAAACGAGTAATTTTTGTTCTAATTTTCGCATATGCAAATTTAGGTATGGACAGACCAAAAACGTTATGTGCGCTCAAAAGCTGCCGCTAACTTAAAGAATCAACGGGGAACAGGAGGTGGCCCAAACCAAACAGTTGTCAGTATCCGAGCAGTGTATATACGATTTAGTGGGTATGAAAGAGTCTGTAGAGGGACTAGATAGTTCGCGAAAATTTGGTTCGCCTGATTCAGTCCATGGCAACAAAAAGAAAAATGAACCAGTTGACCTTTGATATTTCCAATGAATTGTGTACTGAGCAATCCATCTGCCCGAAACAGTTGACACCATCGCCATTAGATCCCATCTTATATGAAGAACCCACTTGCTCTAGTAAGAAAATGACAGACTCATTGAAAAGAAAGAGAGTGGATCCAGCAGACAAATTCACTACAGCTGAACTTATAGATGAAGAATTAAAGTCGCAACAAAGTTTGTGTTCTAAAATTACTGAATTGTTTATTTAATTTTCAAACTTCCATTTATTTTTTCATTCAGTGAACATTGATAGCATACATTATTTGGAACAGCTGTTCTTTCAAGGGAACAAAAATTTCATGGGAAATTCTTGATACCAATTTTCACGTGAGGGGGAATGAAAATTTTAAGGGAACAAACATTTCACTTTTTATTCACGATAGGGGTGAATATTAAATCAAACATAGTCAGCCCAATTCTAAACAAAAAATGGTGATTTTTTGAAATGTTTGTATGGGGAACCCCCAGGGGGGTTCCAGTGGTGTGCCACTGACATGGCTGGGTCGGCCCTCCAAAGTTAGTGGGGGTCGATCATACATTTGGACTCGATTGGGGCACTCTAAATGGGTCAAAGTGAGACAGAAAGACAGACAGGTCAAAAGTCGGGACATCAGAATTCGTTTTAGAGGTAAGGTTCCTCGGGCAAAGTTTCTTATTTTGATCCCTAGAATACGATTTTCCTTGTCACTTGGGCGATTTTTAAATTGACCCGCCCTAATCATCACATATTACAAATCGAAAAAATCGTAAGATACATACATAAGGAAACAATTGAACCTATAACTTTTATAGTTCTATTCACTACTTATGAACTTATATACCTTTTCCGGAAACCCTTCCAGTAGGGATTTTATAGTGGTTATTGTAACTTTTTTGGAGCAGGTAGTCCAACTCCGTTTAAATCTTCCTTTCAGGGAGTTGACCTAAGCTTCTGACAGTTTGGAGGATTTCCTCAAAAAAACCAAGTTATTGTTCCTGTACCACTCAAGAGCTTTCTTACCGTAGTGACAGGATGCCAAATCGGGCCAAAAATATGAGGACATATTGTGTTGCCTTTGAAAGGAAGGAGTCTTTTTTGCAAACAAACACTCCTTAATATAAATTGCTATACTATAGAGCCCGTTCCTTGCCATACCAGGAACTTTTTTTTTTTGGAAATTTTGTTGACTTTATCTTCAACATTTCCTCGAGCATTATCAATATATAAATTTTTACCCGGAAGCTGACAAAATTTTCGTGCTCTGTTTTTGGCCTCTACATTTTTGTCAGAGTTCCTGTTTGGAACTTTTGGACTTTGTATGTTTTCAAACCTGCATTGGCTTTAACTTTTTGCATCAAATCGTACAAGTTCTTTTCAATATGCTTACTATTTGCTCAGCTTTAAAAACGTCCTGTGGACCCTTCTTTCTTCACGGACCAGGTTTCCTATCAATGGTAAAATTGGTTAGATAACTTCTAAAAACAATGAAAACAATATGACGGCAGACTTTAAATTCCCTAGCCAACTTTTTGTAGGACCAAGTTGATTTTCGTTGAAAATATTTAATAATTTTAGCACGTACTTTTATTTCGTCACTCATTTTAATCAAACTAGCAGCTAATGAACAAGGTTTTCATTAAACATATTAACCGACTTATTTTTTTAAAGATAAGAGGAAAAACCCCACTTCTCATCTAGATGATAGTGAGTCTTAATTATTTGTGTGAATTCATTCGTTGCGTAGTCGAGCCAAAAATGGACAGAAAAGAGGGACAAGAGAGCGTGGCATCTTTCATACAAAGTCAATTATCTAGAGCACTATGAAAGCAAGAGCTTTAAAACTAGGCGTGATCGGATTAGTGGGCGTGGTACCTTCCACACAAAGTAAACATTTATCATTAATTATCTAGAGTAACATGATAGTGAGAGCCTTGAATTAGTCGCAGCAAAAATGTACGGGATCGTTCCAGTGGGTGGAGCATCTCCCATTCAGTTGATTAGAAACCTTGGAATTGTGTGAGGTTATTAATGTGAGTGTTAAGAGGTAAAGAAAAAAATGATGCGTGATCAGGTTAATGGGCATGGTACTGCCTAAAGTAAATATGTAATAAATAATTAATTAATGTCATTGCGAAAATATTGTTGTTTAAATAAACGGAATATTTTAAATTCATACTAAAATCTATTTACAAACGAAGGCTAAGGCGAAACAAAGTTCGACGGGATCCGCTAGTAGATAATTGGTGATAATTCACTATATATTCATAGAATTTTAACTTACCTTGTATCTCTGGCATGTATTTGTGATACTGATCAAATTCACTACAAAAGATAACAAAGGCCAAACGCTTCAACAGCATCGAACGTTGTTCATATTCCTGTTCACGGGATGTGAATATATTCAAACTGCCAGTTTGTGTTAGGGAAACACGACTCATTAATTCACGGAACGTTGTATTATCGTAGGTCATTAAACTATCCATGATCTGCTTCCAGAAGGGTAAACAAGAAAGATCCATTTGAAAGAATGCCGTATCAAGTAGTAAATCCATCATGTCTTTACGCCAAGCCTTGCGGGTATACTGATAGCCGCTGAGCGAAGCTAAAAGACTTGAGCAGGCATAAAACGAGGGTATATTCCGGGTGGTATGATTTTTCAAATACGGCGTTATATTGTACAGTAACGTGGTGATAATCGAGACGACTTTATCTTTTTCTTGAGAGCCATAGGCAACATCCAATAGATTCGCGAGTATAGCAGCTAAAACACTTTGAGCTTGTACGGAATATTTCTGAATAACAGCAGTGCCGCCAGCCGAAGAGGTGGATGTAGTATCACCATCTGTTACCAAGGGTGTATAATCTTCCTTGACGGCTAAATTACGTCTTAGCCAAGTAGTTTGTTCTAGGCAAGATCCGGCCACATTCGATAAAGAATCGACTAGACGCGAACTGACATCATGCAAGTCGCGTATATCTTTTTTATCTTGGAATGGCATTTGTGGACAACGCTGAACGAACTCATTCAGCAACATTAATATAGTAAATTGGGCTGGTGGTGTTAATGACAAACCATCTCTTAGCAGAGCTAGCAAACAAGTCCAAGAGTCGCCGAGCTGAGGAGCTGGAGCGGATTTCATATAGAAATAGAAAAGTTCCAAGGCCGACACTTCAATTTTTAGATTTGTTGGTGGTCTGTGTATGGGCGGTGGAGATTTAACCACTTGATGCAGTGTCTGCACGAATGAATCCATAGGCATTACACGTATACTGGAAACCAATGACACCAGACTCAATTGTTCGTTACAAGCTTGTGGTACTGAATTCCTTTGATATTGTTGTGTTATCGAAAGATTTCTATATTCGTGGGCACATTTCTTACGATGTTGTTCTCCTCGTTCTTGCCATGTTACGGCTATGGCCGCCAAAAAGTTGGCACCATGATGCAGTGATATGGGAGATAGGAATTCCATTAATTGTTGCTTGATTTGTCGTATCTGGCCCAAATCACTATCCCATATAGCAGCCACACTTGAAACTATACGTGGCAAATGTGAGAGTACAGCATTTCGTGCAGCCATTAGTTGTTGATGTTTAGGAGCTTGTACATCACTCTGATTGGTGGTCGAATTTAGTGAAGGTCCTCCTCCTCCTCCGCCTCCTCCGGGTAGCAGAGAATGAACAATACTGTTAAATAGTTGTCCGGTATTGGAATTTTGCGATGCTATTGAGCTAGTTTGTGGATACGCCTGATTAAACAACTGCGAAAGTGTAGTCTGCTGGGTGTTATCGAGTAAACAATAGTGACACAGAACGGTGATGGCTTCCAGTTGTGAAATAACATAATCAGGAGGTAAACCAACTTGTTCTTTCAGTTTCATTTTAGTTAAACGATCAATATTATTACACAACTGATGAACAACACTAATGACGATGTTTGTAAGGGAACCAAAGTTAAAACAATTCAAAGAGGCCGTAATCAACTCAGTCCAATTGTGATGTAATGGTTGTAGACGCTCATCTTGCAAAGCACTTAAGACGGCCGATAGAAACATGGGTTGTTGGCTAATAACACAATTCGGTAAATATTTTACCGAAGTGAGAGGTGTATCGCCCGAATTGAGGCGAGTAGGAGAAATACTACCCGTATCTGTGGACTCGTGATTAACTGAACCTGTGACATCATTTTTTAATAATATCACCTCATACTCCAGTTTTATAACGACCATTAAAAGTCTTAAAAGTTGTATTTGAAAGGCTTCAGCATGCAGATTGTCATCTTGAGGATTGTTAAAGTTTATTATCTGTTCAGCCATTGTAGAACCCAGATAATGATGTCCGTACGTATTGACGGATGAGTTAAGGCAATGTAATATTACCTTTTGTAATTTACATCTAGTCATTAAGTCCGCCAAATAACAGGCTAAACCTTTGCCCATGCCCTTAACAATTTCGATTAGTTCGCTACACATAAGGGTCAGAAGTTCAACACTTTCCAATTGAACCCGACAATTACCCATAACATCCGCCCTGGTTGGTGGTTCACTCGCAGAATCATTAGAGTCGACATGGAAAAAACCTCGCGCATAGAATAAACAAAGCAACAGCAGAACTTCCAAATGCATACAACCTCTGTAGCTTTGGGCAAATTCTGAAGTAGTTATACTACCCGTAAAGCCCTTACCAGCTATACATTTACGATGTCTGGTTAATAGTTGTTTCAGTGAACCACTCGACAACGAAGTGGTTATAGATAGACACAGGAACGTGCGCGTATCACAGGATATTATATTCCTGAGAGTGTGAAAGGCATACAGCGTCTGTTTGGTGTCGTAGACATTCATATATATGAGCATATGATTTTGGTATACGGGCCAAAGTTTGTCATTTTGAATACGTTTCGTTGTCATCACACCCTCGAATGAGGTATAACTTTTCGTTGATGATCGTTTGCTGGAGATGTCATGTTTGCCCAAATTGGCAGAATTGGATTGTCGTAGTATTTCTAAATTTTGTTTACTTTTTTCTATAGTTTCTGGTGTCAATTCCCATTCTTTGTTGTGCGATTTTGCAGTAGTAGTATTGGTTGATGTTTCTAAGTTTAAAGTTTTGCGCTTCTCCTCGATGTTTATGTATTTGGCTGTAGAGTCTTCTTCATCTTCGGCATTCTCTTTGGCGATATCGGCGGTAGCGCAACTATTATTGCTATCAGTTGATATTTTCGATATGCAACTCATACGTTTCTTGTCCATTTTGTCTTGATGGCCCAGCGGTTCTTTTTTCGTTCTTAATTTCTTAATTCTATTCTTTAATTTCTTTTTACGTTTTGAAATTGATGTGTCGCGTACTTGGTCTATAAGATCTTCTACGAATGATTCTACTTGACGTTCTTCTGATTTCGTATCGAAATACTCGTCAGCTGGATGCGCTGGATCATCTTCGTCATCCTCCTGATCCATTTCCAAAGAGAATGGTCCATGTTCGTCAGTGGTGGTAGAAGTTAAACTAATTTCACCCGGTGTCTTTTCTCTTGTCAAATGGTAAGTTTTACGATTTTTGATACGATCATGTTGCGACAACAATTCAGTTACACTTTCTGTTGGTCCTACATATCGTTTGAGATAAGACTGATTTTCATATTCACAGTTTTGTGTTATTGAATCGTCTTTTTCGGCACTCGTTTCACGCTGTTCCGATTCCGAGTCAAAACTACAACTGTCCGATTCATCAGTATAGTCTTGATCGAAAGCTGGATCATCATTTTCATCTTCTTCCAAGTCAACGGGATCGTCATCTTCGATGAGAATCTAAAAAAAAATACAATTTTCTGGGATAAGCAATAGATAATTACCATCTCTATTGAGATTGTGGTCGTAATAATAGAATAACTTTAAAATTAAAACAACAACAATGCAGTTGTTAATATACATTCAACTTTTCTCTTCAAGTTTGATTGTTTCTTAGGAAATGACTCATGACAAAAACTAAAAGTATTTATTATCGACCGTATTTTACCCTCTTTTTATAACCTATACCAATATGTGGTCAGAGAATAATGAGTTTATAGCTAATGTTTGTTACAACCCAAAATATTTGAGCTAGCCCCAGAATCAGAATCACTTTCTGAGTCGATTTAAGTCGTGTTGAAAATATAATTGAACTCGAACCTGTTTATTGTACATGTTCTGTTTTTTCTTACTACACGAGCCACAACACGACTTAAAATATAACTGAACTCGAACCTGTTTATTGTACATGTTCTGTTTTTTTTCAGTACACGTACCAGAACATGAACTTCAAATAAAGCAACACTCAAAAATGTGTGCTTTATGTGTGATTGAAACAAAAAGTACGTGATACAAAAATGTTCGTGTAAATAACGAAATATTAAAACGAACACAGTCATGGTTGTGTTGGGCACCGAAGAAAATTTAAAAACAAACATAATTGATATGAAAATAAAGATATGTGTTGGCTGCTTTTGAACAGAATATTGTGTGTTTCATGTGTGTATTTTCTGAACCTTGATTATAACCAAGGTTTTCAATACTAAGAGAAAAAAAGGCTAGATTTCACATTATAATAGCTAGTTTTTTTAAAGTGATGCTTAAAACTAATAAGATAATTAACAAAAATTTTTAGGTATTTTTTTTTTTTTTTAATTGAAGGCCATTATTAAATGCAATCAGTATAAATTTAAATACATACAATTACATTTGGGTCAACTTAAAGAGAGTGAGAATATACCCATCTTCGTTATTCTCTTACTCTCGTCGATAAACCATTCAATCTACAAAAAAAAAACAAATATGTGTATGCTTCGGTGAAACGCATCGTATAAACATTTTTCAAATTTTATCGGATTTGGGGCTCGCAAATAATTTTTCCTAAGCGTTACAAATGGATACGCCTTTCTTGAAATTAAACTAAAGAGTTTTCAGATCTATATTTTTACGCATGCCTCGCCTCTTTTCACATCTTACAAAAGTACTAATTGGAATCGCTTTTAAAATATAACAAACATGGTCGAATCCTTCAGGATAATGACCAACACATTTCTGGTATGAGAACTGAGTACTGAGTAATGCATTGGCTGGGATTTTGAAAGCTATGAAAAACGCTTTTTCAATACCTTCATCTACGGGTACTCTGTCGTTATGCCATATACGGCATATACCTACCCGTCTCTAATAAAGTATTTACCAAGTTCAAACCTCAGTTACTCGAGAAATTGCCAATATTTGGACGTTAAATTAAGTGAACCCCTTCATAAACAGGTTGGTTTCGGATTGAAGCTACTTGTTAGGCCTATAAATATTGCATATTTATCGAATTATTGAGGTTTGAACTTGGGAAATACTGAATATTTATTTTAATGGTAATCAAAGGCCTCCGTAAACTAATAATTTTTACGCGGATAATTTAGTAGGCTTTAGTAGAAATGATTGAGGTTATGTTTTATAACCTCATTTTTGAGAAAATCGATATACCGACTTTCAAAATCTCTACAAAAATTCTCAACCACCTTTTGGGCCATACAAATTTATATGCCGCTGTAAGAGTTCAAAAAAAAAAAAAATAAATAAAAAATAAAACGATGAAAAGCTCCAGACTTTAATTTAATTTTGTTTTATGCAAAGTGAATTAATAAAAACCAGTTGTACGAAAAAATAAATAACTGAGTTTTGTTTACTTTAGTTTATATTTATGTTTTTAAGACCGTTGAATTTTTTTTTAATGCAATATCATGTTTTTATTATTATTTTTTTTTTTTTTTGAAACTTACTGTTATAAAGAAATACGGATATAACAAACGAACCCTTCGAGTACGTTAAAACCTTGCTTGGCTTATAAAATGCAAATAAGTGTATATTTTCATTGCATTCCTTTATACGTAATTTTTTTATAAATAGTTTTTGTCATTGCATGACTCATTCAATCCTTTTTTTAATGAATTAATTTATTTAATTAATTTCTTAAACACTTACCTCTTTATTAATGGATTTCTCCTTTAATTCTCTTGATTCTGTTTCTGGGTCTTGGTCATCATCAAAATCTAATGAGTTCTCCAATGGATTAACAATTACACCAATTGTTGCAGCTGGTATTGCAGCAACTTCTATGCCACCCACATTTGGCGAAGTTGAAGCCGATGGGGTTTGGTCGCTAACAAAATTTGAGGTTTTATTTTTACTACTTAGTGCAACGCCAAAAATTTTCTTCTTGAAAGTACGTATAGGACTGTGTTTTTTATGATGACCGGTAGCATCAGAAATATAACTTATATTGCCATATTCCGAACTAACTGCATAAATATCAGCTTCCACTGAGCTATCGACATCGGCGAAATTATTGTTTGTAGAGCGTTTATTTGAAGAGTTGGCTTTGGAATCGGGATTTTCTTCGTTGCCCTTTTGTAAAAGATGTAAATGAACTATACCTATACGTTTTGTGGTAGAAGCTAATAGAATTTTATATAGAGGTTTGACCAAACGCGATAGATCGCCTCTTAACAAGGCCGATTGCAACCATTTTGTAACACATGTCCTAACAGACATGTAGGGCGGCAAAGCCAATGTGTCCAATACTTTGAATTGTAGTTTTTCAAAACCTCTCGTTTGTTGTTTGTCACGTCCTAAATGCCATAATAGTTCATATTTCTTAAAACTTATAGATTCGCTTTCACTTAAACGCTCAATGGCTGAACGCTGCACTAAAAATGTAGGTGTTACACACATCATTTGGACATCGGTAGCTCTGTCATCGTTGTACGAGTTGAGTGCTGTTATTATGGATTTCTCTTGTGTTCGCTTTGAATGGTGGTGCTTTGTTTCGGCCGCATCATAGGCTGCCACAAAGTGTCGTTGCATTGTTGTTGCATACATACGATTATCGATTATACGTTCTATCAGACCACTTTCCAGGCAGTTGTGAAGTTGATAGAGTAAAGCACAAACTTGCGTATTATCGACATCATGTTCACCCAAATAATCCCATAAATTCGAGGCTAACAATTGGAAAACTCTCGTATGACGTTCAATATAATGAACATGGCCAAATTTAAGAAGTGGCAACATTACTACAAAGGTGACACCCGGGCTGGTTGTATGTTCGATTTGTGATTTTAATAGACTTGTAAAAGGAAAATATAAAAACATACAAAAATATTTCATACAAAAATTAATAAAAGAATAAATATTGAAAAAGTAAAAGGCTTTGCTGAATTTTTATTTTAGAAGAAATTCATATTTGCGGGAAAACATACTGTTGAGCTCAATTTTCGTTATGAATTGAAAAATTTAACTTGAGATAAAAATATTTTTAAGTTGAAAATATTTTAGTAAAAAAAAAAAAAAAATATTTTTTTTTAGGTAAAAATGCTTGGTAACGTGAAAGCGTCAGAAAAAACTGCACACGTTAGACTTTTAAATTTTTCGACTTTATTTCACTAATTTGCTTTATAATTTAATGCAACATTTTATGTTTTTTGAAAACTACATTTTCTCGCTTCCCATTGAAAAAAAAAACAACAAAAAATATGCAGCAAATAAAATACTTCATATTTAAAGCGTCCAAAGAAATTGTACAGTAAAAATAACAAACGAATTTTAAAGAATTTAGTATTTTGTTTGCTTTAAATTTGATTTGATTACAGCTTGCAATCTTGTGGGCATTGATTCCACTAGGTTTGTAGTTACTTCGGGAGATATTTTTTGTCATTCCTCCATTATCATTGATTTGAGAGAGTTCTTGTTGGAAATAGATCTTTTTCATATTTGCCCGTCCCGATGATCTAACAAGTATTCAATGGGGTTGAGGTCGGGTGACTAGAGATGTGCTTGGTCTTATTGTCTTGTTGAAAGATCCAAGTTTGATCCAAGTTCAATTTTTTACACTGGATAGCAAATTATATTTTTATATGGTAAGGAAATTTGTTTTATTCATGCCCTCTAGGAAAACGAAGTTACCTACACCACTGGCCGCAATACTCCCCCATACCATGACCTAACCACCACCGTGGTTCACTGTGCAAAAAATATTTTGCTTGGCCAGTTCTGAATTTTTGCATCTCCAAATTTTAACTAGAGTTTTCTCACCAAAAATAAAAAAAATTCTCTCGTGGCTAAAGACTACATTGTTCCAGAATTTATTGGGTTTATTTTGACATAGTTTTGATTTAAGATATATACGGTTTGCTTCTTGCAACTTCCCCATATAATTCACGGATGTAGTGGTCTACCTACGTATTGTGAGCTAACGTTGGCACCTCATCATTCTGAAATGTTCTCGGCTATTTTAACGACACTTTCAGATTTGGGACAATTTTGTAAATTTGAAAACTTTTTATGCTTATCAGTGATGTATTTTACAGTACTATGGATTCTTTCAATCATTAAACCAATTTCATGCAATGATTTCCTTCTTTATAATATTTTAACACAAGTTCACGAATATCCAGGGAGGTTTGTTTACCCATTTTCAAAATATAGTTGGTTACACAGTAATCTTCAGATATGAACTGATAATGATGACATCAGATCCATTAATAATTATTTTAATTAGTTAATATTATCTAGAATGGGATAATAAAACAAATCACTAAAAATGACGGTAATTTTTTACCATTAAAATTATTTCTTATAATTGCGACACAAGTTGTGCAGTTTCTTTTGACGCTAGGAATATGAAGATTTTTTTGTTTTTATAACAAAATAAAAGTTTTTGTTATTGAAATATTGTTGTTGTTTTGTATACACAAATAAAGAGACGAGAAAGAATATAATATAATATAATTAAATGAAGTAGAATTGTAATAGAGTGAAATGAAACTATAAACATAATAAACCGACGTGTACAGTTTCTTTAGGCGCTCACAGTATTTTAGAGAATCGTTAATACTCTTCCTCCCTTCATTATATATAATATAAAATTCTTAATATGAAACCGTACTAAATTGTGAAGAGCTCTCACTTTTTATTCTTGCACCGATCTTGCTCATTACCCATACCAATTTGCTTATATAACACTAAATATTTTGAACAAAAACCAGCTACATCAATTACACTCTAAGAATGTAAAAACTTGATTTAAACAGAAAGAAAGATCGACTTTGATTTTACGAACGAAACAAATTAGTAAATATTGTCAACATTTGTTTTTAAATACTAACCTTATTAGATCAAATAGTGTAGTAATGGCGGCAAGTTGTAATTCCTTATCATTTTGTGTATAACAGGCCGTTATACACAAAACCTTTAACCAACTTGGTAGATGTTTTTCTTTAAGAAAACCAAAATTTATCGTTATTATTTGGTGCGTTTAACTGAAACAACTCACCATTATTTTCCAATGTGATATTTTTATTACAATTTGGAAATGTTGACATTTCTACCAACAAATTAACAGACAATTTTATAGCTTGTCGCAATGAGACTGATAATTGTAATTCCAAAATTGATTGTAATCTTTTTTTAGTCACCTCATCTAATTCATAGGAATTCTCCTCGACATCTCCATTATCGCTACAACTTTCACTTTGTGCCTCGTTTAGGGAACGATTTAGTAAAGAATGCAACTGTTTGGATCTGTTGGCAATGTGAATTTTTAATGTCTCAAATAGATTGTCTATGTCTATTAAACGAACTGGATTAATATCTTCATAGACTTGTTCGTTTTTAAAAATATTTTCAACATTTGGTAAGTTCTTTTTAGAATCGGAATTCTCTTCATTTTGTATTTGTACATGTACTAAACATTTGTTAGTGGCTGCGGCGTTAGTCTTCTTTTGTGTTGAAATTAATAAAACTTTGTGACTCAAATACACTTCAAAGAAGATCTCATATTGTTTAATACATTTTTCTAATATTGTCGCTGTAGCCGAGGCTTCCTTTTGTTTTTGATCATCATCTTCAGAGTGAACATCTTGATAGTTGAAAATGAATCCCTCTTTCTGTTGTTTAGACAATTGTTCTAAGGGAGCACTTTTTGGTTCGTCATCATTATACTCATAGTCTGGTGTATCTGTGTGATCATTATTGGAATGTTTTGTATCCTTGTAAGCTGAAGATGATTTATCCTGATTTATTAAAAGTTCTTGAGGTCGTGATTTCTTAGGACTCATACGCAAACGATTTGCTTTAGCTTTAATCTTTTTTATGCTTGTAGGTGTATCTAAATCTGATGAAGATTGACGGGGATCTATTAACTGACCTGTATCGGGACATATCTGTGAAATGAGAACAACAATAAAAATTTAATAACTTTTGTTAAAGAAAGAATTCTTTTGTTGTTTAAAAAAAAACAAACACACATGGCGAAATATACATATATGGGCACTTCCAGCGAAAGGTCCACCCTTACCGAAAAATTAAAAGTTTACTAACCGTTTTCTTTTACTTGTATTATAAAAGAGAAATATTCAAAATTTATTAAATTACATAGTTTCCAGCTTTCTTTAGTTGCGATGGCGAGTTATCGGGCTACAAAGTACTAGTTCATGTTATTGTCAGTTTTGTTTATTTCTAAGAGCATATATGCATATATTCTCTTTGCAATTTACATTTCTAAGTCCGAGTTCACACTAGGCAACTTTTGTTGCGCAATTCTTGAGTTTGTAGGAGAGAGGGGAAAGAAGAGTGGTAAGTCTGGGTTCAGACAAGGCAATTTTTGTTGCGGCAATTTTTTGCCATTCTCTTTTAAAGTTGCCTTAATGTTCACACAGAGAAATTTGTTGCCGCAACTTTTTGTTTTCTTTTGCTTTCAAATTCTTACATTTTTGACAGTTTCTTTTATTTAGTTTGTGTAAAAAGAATTTATTATTGGTTCAATGTGAAAAATCATTTTTGTTTGAAAAAATGGAAGTCAAAGAAAAATGAAATAATGAAAAAAATAATAAAATAAATGAAATAATAATAATAATTTTTCACAGCGAAGAAAAGAATAAAAAGAAATGTCAAATAATAACTTCGTGTTTATAATTACGAATTGCAGAACAAAACGAGTTGCCGAGTACAAGCAACTCCGTACCAATTACCACTCTTCTTTCCCCTCTCTCCTACAAACTCAAGAATTGCGCAACAAAAGTTGCCTAGTGTGAACTCGGACTAATTGGTACGGAGTTGCTTGTACTCGGCAACTCGTTTTGTTCTGCAATTCGTAATTATAAACACGAAGTTATTATTTGACATTTCTTTTTATTCTTTTCTTCGCTGTGAAAAATTATTATTATTATTTCATTTATTTTATTATTTTTTTTATTATTTCATTTTTCTTTGACTTCCATTTTTTCAAACAAAAATGATTTTTCACATTGAACCAATAATAAATTCTTTTTACACAAACTAAATAAAAGAAACTGTCAAAAATTTAAGAATTTGAAAGCAAAAGAAAACAAAAAGTTGCGGCAACAAATTTCTCTGTGTGAACATTAAGGCAACTTTAAAAGAGAATGGCAAAAAATTGCCGCAACAAAAATTGCCTTGTCTGAACCCAGACTAAGAATATTTGTGCAATTGAAGTCTTATCGAAAAACTCTTTCTACAACACAATTAAACGTTAAAAAAATGCAAAAGAGCAAACAAATGTCAATTAACGGTAAAATTTTGATTTGCTTTTAATGACATTCTAACATAACGTCACGTCAGAAAAAAACATTTATTCTCAGTATCTCCACGCTGATGATCGTAATTGCGTGAAATTTTGCATTTTAACAAAGATCAATAAAGTAAACTAATATTAATAAAAAACTCGGTTGCTAAACAAATAGTTAATTTTATATTAAATTTTAAAAGTGTGTAACGTCACGCCACATTGTGAGTAATTTCCTTGGATGATATTTTGTTGATTTTAAATTTATATTCAATTATGGTTTATGCAGATGGAATCTTCGGCAGGAAGTAAAAATTAAGCAAAGCGGTATAGACAAAAATTAAAATCAGATTCACTTAGGCTGGAGATTAGCCGTGAAAGGGCAAGCGAAAGAGCAGCGAGATATAGAAAAAAGCTGTTGCAATCAAAGGAGAATAAAATGGACAAAGGGAACAAAACCGTAAAAGGCAACAACAATTTCGTTTAAAAATTAATAATGAAGCTAAAAATAAGGTCAGTGCGCCAGTTAATCAGCCTTACAAATGAAAACAAACTTTAGGAAAAGCATTAAGTAAAGCCAAAAGAGGTTTGCCGGTCGACCCGGAGAAAAGGGCACGTATCGTTGACATCCTTTATACAAAATATGGTCCATCATCTTCGAACCAACAGAGTGAATCGGCAATATCAGAAAAAAAAAACAATTTATTAAGGACTTTTACTTGCGAGACAATATAAGTATCCAAGCTCCTGGTCGAAAGGATACATTAATCGTCAATGGGGAAGTAGTGCCTAAGCGCTTTATGTTGCTGACTGTTTCTGAGTCGTATGAATTATACAAAAGGGAGAGAAACATTGACGATGTTAGAAAGTCGGTATTTTATGAATTGCGAGATACCACATAATATGTGCGTGTGTCAATACCACGCCAACTTTGCATTTATTTTTGACAAGCAGTGCAAAGGTGATAACATTATTTTCCTCCAATTTTGAAACTTTCCTTAAATCTGTCTGTTGCGACATTGAGAACGAAAAATGTATGACAAGTAATTGCGGAAATTGTGTAAAGGATGTGAAAAATGATTTAGTGCCCCTAAAATGTTATTCATTAATGGATAAAACCATTGAATGGAAACATTGGCGCAAAGTGGAAGATCGGATTGCGTTGACACATACCGAAGGTTCTCTATCTGATCTATTGCACGAATTAAATGCACAGTTGCTCTTTTTTAAACGCCACTTTTTTGTTAAACGGTCCCAGCAAAATTATTTTGAATTGAAAAAAAAAAAATAAAATTAAGGCAGAAGATGTAGTCCTGCAAATCGATTTCGCTGAGAATTACAGGTTAATTTCTCAAAATGAGGTGCAGAGCGCACACTTCAGCTACCCTCAAGTAACAATTTTTACTGGCGTTGCTTGGATGAATGGCGGAGTGAAATCCTATGCGATAATCAGTGACAAACTCAGCCGCAATAAGTTTG
Organism: Cordilura impudica; assembly: GCA_963682025.1. Classification (NCBI taxonomy): domain Eukaryota; kingdom Metazoa; phylum Arthropoda; class Insecta; order Diptera; family Scathophagidae; genus Cordilura; species Cordilura impudica. Next base: position 5,562,947 of record OY821521.1, read on the forward strand.
ACGTTTACTGCTTTTTGACAAAACTTGTGCAGATGATTAAAAAGGCGCATGGGCAATTTCAAAATATTTATGTTTTTTCGGATGTTTGCAGCTCCCCATTTAAAAATAAGTTCATTGCTCGAAGTTTACCTGCTTTTGTTTTTGAATTTGGTTGCAAGGTTTTTGAGTGGAATTATTTTGCAACTTCTCACGGCAAAGGTGCGGTTGACGGGGTAGGAGCAACCATAAAACGAAAAGTTTGGCAGATAACAAAAACCAAACATTTAATTTTAGAAAATGCCTTTTCATTTTATGAATGTGCTCGAAGTAACATTTTTGGTGTTAATTTAATATACATTTCCTCAGAGAAAGTAGACAAGTTTTCTACTTTGTTAACTGAAAAGTGGAAGGAGTTGCCGAATGTACCTGGTATACATCAAATTCATTTTTTTTCAAGCAGAGAAGACATGCAAATAAATGCAGCTCAAACTGCATATTCAACTAGAACTATAACATAAGACCTTTATATAAATGTTTTATAACTATCTACTATCTCATCCTGTTCTCTTAATCATTATTAAAAAAAAATATTTTGCAACAATATTTTGTAACAATTTTCCAGTGGAAATTTAAGTAACGTAACGTCATGTAACGTCACGTCAGATACTAAGGTTAAGAATAAAAAAACCGAAAATACATTTTTAAATTTTATAACTTTGAAAATAAACGAAAATTGATTTTAATGCTTCTAAAAATAGTTTAATTCAAAAAGTCTTGCCAAATTCGCAGAGCTTTGCAATTTTGTAATCGAAGTCAAAAATAAAACTTCTGTTTTTTGTAACGTCACGTCCGCGCATATTTTTGCTTCTATTCTTAATTTCTCAGGGTTGATTGTTCTAATTTTTTTAATGAATAAAGTGCTACTTAATTACTATTTAAATATAATAAAAGCTTTTTAAAAATATGACTTTTTAATTTTTTATTTTTTTTTCGTACAAATGTCGCGTCACGTCAAAATGGAAATGCCCATATGTACCTCACTCTTCATGGCAAACGGCCCTTGTACATAGTGTAGATAATGGAAGTTGAGCAAATCAATACAATTCTTTTTTGGTATACTCGACTTTCAATATCTACAAAATGTGCTAGTACAAAAATATTTTAAAAATATAAAAATAAAAATTTTTAAGCAGATTTTTTGAGAGTTTTTTCAGATTTTTGGGGGGTTCATTTTACCCATAAAATTACATAATATAGTTTTTAATTATATCACTTTTACTTACTTAACTATTAAAAAACAAACTTGATTACACCTAATATGTTCAAATGCTATGTTAGTTTCTGAGTTGTTGTTGTTGTATAAGACGCTACTCCTACTCATTTTTTTAGTTTTATTGAAGCCTTTTTTCATTACAGCAGAGGAGGCAATAGGAAAAATTTTTTTATTTTTATTTAAATTATATTATTTAATTTTAATACTAATCTTTTTATAGTTAAGTTCTATATTCAGGATATCTGCATTGTAATATAGTTATATTGGCAAAGGTGGCTTTTATATTAAATTATGAATAAAATTATTTATTATTTTTTATTTATTTGTTTTCACAAATCCAGATAATTCCACATAATTCATAATACTAATAAAAATTATTCATGGTAAAATTTATTAGTTTATGGGAAATTATGGAAATAAAGTATTTCCCAAGTTCAAAGCTCAATAACTCGAGAAATATTCTAAAAAGATTAAGAAATAAATATTTTAAAAGACCGCCTAGATATACCAAAAAGTTTAAGTAGCTTGAAATTTGGTTTAACTTAATCTTATACTTAAAACGACACGATTTCGCTGATTGCTTAAGTAGCTCAGCAGTCACTAGGGATCGCCACAATTATTAAATTTTTTCAGAGTGAGATGGAATAACGTCTTTTTACACTATAACGCAAGAAAGAGACAACCAAAAATAGGTTGACACACGAAGCGGTTGGCAAAATAAGCAGAGAAACCTGGTATCATTGGCTTATCTCGGAATAGAGAAATCATTTTTGTAATGACCATACATGATGATAATTAGAGGGGGAATGCTGGTAAAACCGCACAATCTCCAGGTTCTAGGACAAACGGACTCGAGGTGAACCGCGTTTTCTACCAGTCATGGAATCGAAATAATGATCAAGCTAATATAACCGATGGAGACAGCGATGCCACTTAGCTCTTTTCACGTTATAAAAAGTGCACCCAATAAGAGTGCACAACTGTGAATGGCATTCGTTGCAGGAACATGATAACGGGGTTTTTGTGGCCATAACTGGTGGTATGAATCTGAACGACATTTGCTTTCAGCAGGACGGCGCCACTTGCCACACCGCGTATGGAACAATCGATTTATTGGAGCAACGATTTAAAAATCGTGAGATTTAACGCCGTTCGATTTCTTTCTCTGTTTTTTTTTTACATCTCAGGTCTAACTAAATAAACCACCAACAATTCCTGAGCTCAAGGCCGATATCCAAAGCGACATCGGTGATAGTCACATCTTTGTCACAATATCATAGAAAATTTCATGAAAAGAGCAAGGGCCAGTGTTCACAGCTGCGAGTGTCATATGGCGGATATTCCATACATAATCGGAACATGCGTACTTTTCATTTCTATTTTAGAAAAAATCGCTGGGATGGGACTTTTCAAAATTATTCTTTTACACTTTTATCCTTTTTTTTTTTGTTGTTGTACAATTTTTCCAATGATGAGTCTGAAACTCATCATTTTGTATATTTTTTTTTTGTATATTTACAAGTGTAACAGCTAACAATTTTAAACTATCATTATTGCCCTACTATAATGTGCTAAATAAATGCTTTTTACTGGAACCGATTGCCTTATGAATTATGTATCTTCTCACAGTCGAACAATGTCTTCCGTTTAAAATTACTTCAGCACTTTGCTACTTTGGTTAAATATTTTTGCAGCTAAAACAACAACGCTAGATTTGAGCCACTTCTATTGCTTATTTCTTCGTTTTTTTTTATTTATTTTTTTTTATTATTTTCTAATTCATACCGAATTTGTTTGTTTATGGCTATCACTAATTGGGGCATTTATATTCTAATATTGACTTTTACTTTGTCTGATTCTTATCTTGCGTTACGGCTGGGGAGCCGTTATGTTTAATGACTGATATTTTATATTTTTTTTAATATGTTAAGATATTTTTTTAATCTTTTGATCTCAAGATTATTACTATGTAATATAGATTTATTTGACCTGGATGGCTTTTATATTACAATACTTGAATAAATAAATAAAGTTGGCATCACTGGATGGTGATATAATCTCCCACAATTAAATAGTCTTACAACTCTAACAAAATATAAAACAATGCCGTCTTTTATATTTGTAGCTGGTACACACATACACACCAATACACTATTATAGCCACACTATTATAGCCACAACAATAAAAGTAATATAAAGTACTAAACTAGATCTAAACCTAATATTGATCAGCAGCTGGGATTAAGCAAATCATTACTTCTTTCATAAAAAATTCATTAAATTAAACACTAAAAAATATTCATACTGATCCATATTTCAATACCAATAAATAGTAAATAATAAAATTTTCTTTTACAAATTTTCAGATTCTACTTCTATATAAAAATTATGTTTTATGTAATTTCGCTATAATTTTTGTTTTTGTTATTTTCTACATAGTTGAATTTACCTCTTTATCTAATTCTGATAACTTAGAAAATGATTTGGCTTTTTTCTTCTTTGAAGGACTTTTTCGTTCCATATTCTGATTTGAATTTGATCTTTTTATGTGCTCCTCATCACGGCTCGAAGTTAAAGAGTTGCCTGTATTATCTTGATTGGCAAATTGATCAAGTTTTGAATCAGATTTACTTTTTTCCAAAGCATTCAAGCCTAAAACAGCCGACAACGGTTGTGATCTGGCAATTAAAGATTTTTCATCTGTTAGAGATTTTGAACCTTGTTGAGCAGCGCGAGGCATTAGTTTAATAGGACTTCTGTAAACAAAATATTATAATAAAAAATTTGATTGTAAAAAAAAAAATAAATTTTTGCTTACGTTATCATTGGTTGTACTCTTGAAACAATTTTCATACAGAGTTTCAGAGATGCTGTTACCTCATCATTGTTTAAACTTTCCAAGTGCACTGTTAACATCTGCGTTATAGCCAAGAATACTTTAGGCAAATAGATGCGTGTTGTTTCATTGTACATTTCCAGGGAAATAGTTTCCAATAGAAATTCAGTTAAATAACAAATTTCTGCTAAGCTAGGATCTCCTGAACCCACAATACTTTGAAAACGCAGTTCACCACTAATCGAGCGATTATATGATTTCTTCTTATCATCAGTGTTGTACAATTTGTGTGTCTAGCAGGGAATAATATTATTAATTTTGTTTTATTTTTAAATTAATGATTATACAATATTTTTACTTTTTTACACGACTTTTCAAACATTGTTGTCATAAAACTCCATATATATGCTGGGTCAAAGGTGGCAAAAAGCAAGTTTGAAGATTTTATTACCTCAACATTGCCACTGGATAAGGACATGGTACGTATTATATCACATAAAACATAATCCAACACAGCACTGCCTATATCTGCCTTATCCAACAAAGATACCATTATACGATAAGGTTTTAGGTCTACTGGCGAACATTCCAAACTAAATTTTAACGTGGATATCAAAGCTTGTATAACTACATGTCTTGAATGTTTCTCAAAATATGTTTCTGTCTGATCGGCACCATCACCACCACCGGCGGTTATATTTGTCACGGCCTCATAGGTGGGGGAATTCTTCATAACTTCGGAACCCAGTAGCCAAGAATATAAACGTCGATTTAAAGACATATCACGTCTTAAAATTGTATTTAAACCATTTGTAACCAACTTCACTAAATCAATCTCCAGCAATAGTTTGGTATGCATGGGAAATCCCAATAGCAAAAATTCCAAAGTATTTCTTTGCACCAAAATAACACTATCATTGAGACAGGCACACAGGCCTGACATCATTATTTCACGATTATGACCCATTACATACATTTGTTCTGGCATTGTCATACGTTTGTTGAAATGTTCCAAGAGATACGAAATAGCTGGCAAACGTACAGAAGCATTTGTGGCTACACACTCCCAAAGGACGGTATAAAAGTGTGTTGGATTGACGGCAGTACAAACTTGTGTCAACAGCGAACTGGTACGTTCAAAATGATCTAAACCACATTCATAGCCCGGTAGAACACCACTCAAGAAACCGCTTAAAGCTGGACGTAATTTTTCTCCCAAAGGAACAAAATAAGTTTCATAGATGCCCAAAAGGGCAGGTCGGACATTCATGGCAGCATAACCGAGTAGAGGAAATAACCCAGAGCTGGAAAGGATATAAATTAATTTGAGTTGAAACAGATGATAAACATAGTTTTAAGAAATTCATCTTATAATGCCAAACAATTTATTTTACCTGTATATAAACAACTCCGTGGCCAATCTTTCTGGTCCTGTTTTAGAGAATATAACAGCATATGTTTCCAAAGCTTTTAAATGCACCCCAGAGGGTAAAGCAGGATGCATACATTGCGCCAAGCGTTTGGATATTTTAATACGTCGTGGTATTATTTGATATTGAGTGTTACTAGAAATAGCCTGTTCAGAAAACACACAGATTAATAATGTGAAAACACTACAAACAACATCCTTTTGGACCACTCACCTTACTCAATTTACCCAAGGCAGATATTAAATCTGCCCACTCTGATGAATACTCAAAATTTCTCAAGGCCTTATCAATATTTGACATATAATTACGGTACTTGGTCTCCGTCATTAGTTTTTTCTCCTCCATTAAAACATCAGCCGACTCCATGACGACCGACTAAAAGACGACGGCTGATGTGGAGTCTTAATTTTTTTTAAGTTTTTTTTTCTTCTATTTTCTACTTTGTTGTAGTTGTGTTAGTATATTGTTATTGTAACTTAATAGAAACCAATAAGAAAAAAATACAAGAATAATTTTTACATTTACAATAATGGAATTATAAACACAACGACATAACAAAAACTATTGTAGTATGAACATGAAGAATATATTTGTTTTGATTGTTATTTTTTCGTTTTTTACGTTGGGATACACCATAATGTCATCATGGGGATTTTTCGAACTTAATACATAATTGATTGAGTAAAATAACAAATGCTAATAAAAACAAATTTGAATATTATAGTCGGTCTAGACTGACTATGCGATACCCTATACAATGAGTTTAGAGAAGTTTTTAGGTCCTTCTAATTGGATATATATATATATATATTGGAAATTAAAAAAAAATATAGAAAATAGCTTAAACCAAATTGAGTGGCATTGTTATGAATTTGTTGGCTGCCGATATGAAAATGATATCAGATGCTATTTTATATGGGTAATAGGTCAAATAATAGATCAACAAGGTCCATATTAGGTAGTCGCTTATTTGCAACAAAAACACATAAAATGAATTTGAGAAAAATGCATGCAATATTCTTTAATAGCTTTAAGTGAAGATCGGGAAGTGGGGGATTGTACATGGTTCATTTTTAGATCACTCATTAATATGTGTAAAAAACACACACAAACAAATTTGACCGAGATCTATATAATTTCGATCTTATAGCAAACTAAGCCAATCTCGTAGGGGTCATTTATATAGGGACTAGGTCTGAGCACGTACCGATTTTCATCAATTTCAATTGCGATCGTACAATGGCCATCAGAGGCATTTATACGCACTTCCATCGAAATATATTTATATTTACGACCTGTAGTTTGATTAAAAGGTTTGCATAGATACATTGACAAAAACAAAAAGACGGACATCGATAATTCGACTGAAAAAATGATTCTAAATCGATTGGTGCAATTTTAAAATGGTTTTTTTTTTTTAGATATTGTTGGTAATGACGAACATCAGCACAAACTCATTATAGACAGACCACCGAGTGGTATAGGGTATAAAAATATGAAGATAATTAAAAAAATAAAAATACATTTTTAAGTCCAGTTCTCTAAACTCATGTTTATATGTTTTACAAATTTCAATTTCACTTGTCCTTCAAACTCCTTGCACTTGTTTTTTATGGTGTCTGCTGCCAAATCCACATACAATAAAAAAATTTCACCTTTCAAATTATATGTAAACATTTAACTGCTGACGCATAACTTTATCCCTTTGTCGTAGTTGCAATCTCGACCATCATTGAAAATAATTTGATTAACTTTAATATATTTGCATTCTTTTACTATTTATTTAAAGTTTATTTATAATTTATCTGCATATTAGGTTTTTTCACAATTATAATTTTTTATGCGTATGTTTTTAATTTTTTTTACTATATTTCTTTATGAGAAAAATTTGCAAATGTCGAAGTAAGAAAATACTAAGTAGAACAGACTGCCGTTGCCAGATTGAATATTATATAAACATTGTAGGATTGTAATAAATATCCCGAATTTGTTTAATTTTCTAAAAAATTATTAGTTTAATTATATTAAAAAAAAATAATGACTATAAAATGCAATCGACAGCAATGATTATGTCATAACTTATTCTTAATTACTTTGGAAAACAAAATATTTTCTTAAAAAATTCAAGACTTCGATAATAAAAAAAATTGGGCAACTTCAAAATAAAACTACTATATTGCAATATGTATTCATGTAATCTGACAGCACAGTACTTAATTTCAAAGAAATACATAGAAACAGCTGTTTTACTTCAAAATTTATTTTTTAATTTTTTTTAAACAAAAAACATCTCATAATTATTTTTGGACATTTTATAATAGTTTTCTTTAAATTTTTCTTCATCTATCCAAGACATATTATAAATATGGTCTATCCATAGGCGTACTTTTAGCCCTCTTGTCACGGGAACGTGGAAACCATCTATGTTTAGTGGTATGTGTTAGACGCATTAATTCTTCACGAGCCACTTCTGGTCTCTTCTCCTTAAAAGCACTCATGGCAGTACGCAAGCATTCGTCTTTTATCAAAGAAGCTGATTGAGTCTCTGAAGCGACCGGTAATGGTTTAGTGAATTCATATGGAAAATCGGGTTCTGGATGCCAAGCAACAATTGTTTTTCCGTTTGGAGACACAGCTACAGCTTCAACTAAGTTTCGGCCTCCGATAGCATTTTTACTAATTGCTAATTTCAATGAATTTGTCGAAAATGATCGCAAGAAACGTGCGGACAACATTTTTTTGGTTGTTTTGTAATTATATTTTTCTCCGTTGGACCGTCAGCTGACTAATCAGCTGACTTTTGATTGCGAGTTGTATGCAAAAGTAGTAAAAATGTTATATACAAAAGCTAAACTTTATTAAAAGCGATCGGCAACACTGTGCTAGTTGCACGCGTCTGCAATAATTGAGCAATTTTTTTTTTTTTTGTGAAAAAGCGCATGATTTTTTCATCGCTCTTCAACATATGCAAGAAAGAGATAACATAGATGTACTCTTGCAGCTCTAATGCGGCCTACACACGAGGCAACCAGTTGAAGCAATGGTTGTATCAACAATGATATACACGTAGCAACGGTTGCCTCAACCAACGAAAAGTATCAAAACTTTTTGATATTTCTGGCTAATTGAGGCAACCGTTGCTACGTGTGTATCATTGTTGATACAGCCATTGCGTCAACTGGTTGCCTCGTGCGTAGGCCTCATAAGAGTCACTGGAATTTGGTGGGTCGCCGCGTGCAAGTCTCCAAGAGCCAAAGAAGAAGAAAATTTGAAGAATATCTATAAAAGAAGATATCTAGAAGATAAAGAAAATTTGTTTATACACGGCACTTTGATAAAGTGTTTTAAAAGTGCTATTTATTATAAATTCATTATTACCACAACATTAAAGACAAATGAATGGAAGAAGTGCGCTCGAGCTGTTACATACATATATCAAGAAAGTATTGTGGAAAAATACTATAACGTAAAAATTACATAAAGTTAGTACTTTAAGAAATGCATAAAAGAAGAAATGAATAATTGATTGACAAACCTATTTTGTTAGAAATTTTTACAGAAACCGTTTAGCGCCTCTTCTCTGCAGCACCTTTTTAATCAAGTTTTAATACTAACAATTAATAGTATTACTGATGATACTGAAGTTCTATCGGTCACTAAATCGATAGTCTCAAGGAGTCAAAAAACTTTGAATGAGTTGGAATGGCACGGTAATTTAAATAGTTTACAAGATAATGGAAGATGTTCTGGGTAGTGACGATGAATGATATGGATCCTTTAAGAATAATAGCTCAAAGACAAATGCATGAACAAAAGTTAAAACAGAACAGCCAGAAGTTTGATTACCGAAAGCGACTTAAAGGAAATACAATAATTTACAGCTGATCCACCAGATTCAGGAGTAGCAGCGGAGAGAGAGTTTCCGAAGACTTAATACCTTCTTCAATAATTGAAGCTGATATAGTTGCAATAGATTTAAAAGAAAACTATAAAGCCAATATTAATAACCCTTAATAATAGTTTAAATACAACAAACAGCAAATCACGAAGCTCAAGTTCTTGCTACCAAAATTTAGATTTGGATCCATACTTGCACTATCTAGTAAATAAGACTGAAACCCAAGTCGTTCCTGTAAGTTGTTTATATTGCATTTTACGTGGATTTAATTTTTTTTCATCTAAATCAAAACAAGCTAAAACAGAATTTTAAGAATTAATCTTACAATTATTTGATTACTGAATTGTGTTTACTCAATGCTCTTTTACATATATGTGACCTCCTCCGAGAAAAGGGACCTAGTGTGTCAAAAAACGGGTTGTGTCAAAAACTGTGGATTCTGGTACCTAAAAGGGTGTAGAAACTTTAAATGCGTTTTTTTCTCAAAACTTAATTTTCACACACTAGGTCCCTTTTCTCGGAGAAGGTCACATATTATAAACGCAATCTCAACGTATAACTCTATTGTTACCATTAAGAAATTTATGGGGAAATAGAAACAATTTTTTTTAATATGAAGGAATATTGTTAATATTTAATTTTGAACTGTATAATTTAATTTAAATTACGATGGAACGATTACTTGCAATATATGTTTTCTAATACTACATACAATGAGTGATAATACAATGGAAACTTTTAATAAAATATATTTTTGACGACTTGAACGGTAAATACCAAAAAATTGGATCATAAAATTAAAAATTCTTTTTATTAATTTACAAATTTATGTTTTATTTATTTCAAAAAGAAAACCATATTAGCATAAAATAGCTTAACTTGAGAAAAACATAAAACTTAAAAGTATAAATTTTTATGCTGTTGACAAAACATTGAAAACCTTTACTATACAATAATTGTAAACTTTCCCTCTATTTTTGGTTTCAATATTGTTGGGTATCCTTTATTTTTTTCGCACCGCTTCACAAAGCAAAGGCATGGAGTAAATTAAATTGTTGATGATATCGATTGAAATTTTTTGCCAATCTAAATTAACTGCCTCTATGAGATCTGTTTGTGTAATTTCGTGTCCGTTTTTTTCGATCTACAATTGCCCATAGATTTTTTGTGGGATTGAGCTGGCCATTCCAAAACACTAACTACACTAGATTGTAGCATTTTGGTTCAACATTTGGAGGGATGTCATTTTGGAACTTCCAGGCAGGTCCATATTTTCCTCCACGTATGTATATATTACATCATTTAGAATTTGCCTGTATCCAATACATGAATTGGACCCATTCATTGGTCTGAAAATAACTTCATACCAAACTTAACAGTGTTATTTGTATATTTTGGATCTAGTCTTTTTTCCCTTTGGTCGTCGTAAAAACATTCTTCCATCATGGGCTCTTAAATTAAACATTCACTCTCTGAATAGAGAACAGTACTCCAATTCCATCTTGACCAGTTCATGTTTTTTTTTAGCAAAATTTATGCGAGCCAGACGATTTTTCTCTATATAGAGCTGCTTCCCGATCTTTACTTAAATCTATCAAAAAAACAAAAATATTGCACAGATTTTTTCAAATTTGATTTGTATATATTTTCTCAAAATATAAGAGACTTTACCAAATATGGTCAGGATCGGTATATTTTTCGACCTAGTCCCCATATAAATATAGCACCCGAAATAAACTTTTTCATATCTGCAGCCAAAAAAATTAATAACAATGGCAATGCTTATTTTTTATATCCAATTATTTGGACCCAAGAGATAGGGTGTATAAACCATGGTATAGGGTATCGTATAGTCGGTCTAGACCGACTATAATTTTCTTACTTGTTTTATGTATGTGCTAGTAGCAACTTTAAATGGAATTTACTCTAAATAAAGGAAAAAATTTAAAAATCTGTATATCTGCAAAACGGCTAAAAAGAAATACCTTTCAAATAATATACGTTTGTCAAAATCGGGATGGCAGAACAAAACATCGGTCACAAGAAATCGCCTAGCTTAGAGAAATGCAAAGTATTTTAAATGCTACTATTAATATTTTTTATCATATTTTTTATAGCATTTTTTAAACTTTCTTGCTAGTAAACGATATTCCTTGATGATTTTTGAAATTATGGATTTATATTATTAAATATTTCTCACAAATTTGATTTTGCTATAGATCAGCAATAAAATCATACTCTAGTTTTTAACTCTTCACAAAACTTTATTCTTTCCATTATTTTATAATAATTAATTACAAGATTAAAACTTTGAAAAATACAGTAAAAAAAATATAAATATTCAAATAATGGTTAAAATTTATACATTTTCTTTCATACCATCTTATATTTCTATTGATTTAACCAACTCTGATACAGAAGTTTAAAAGTTTCCATTGTTTTGACATCACTAAAAAGACTTTTCGGTTAAACTTTTGTATTTTTTTTTTTAATTGTAACAAATTTTGTTACAAATTTGTTATCTTTCGATAAAGAACACACCAAAGAGTGATTTCGTAAAACAAAACATAATTTAGAACTTAACGCGAATTATTAAAAAACAAAATTGGCAATTTCGGAATTTTGTATAAGTTTCCAATGTATTGTCAACCACTAAAACTCTTTCCTTATGCATAAAATTTTGAAGTCTTATGTTTTCAGTGCATTGTACTGTTATCTTATTTCTTTGTTTGATGGTTTTATTGCTATTAAATATAAAAGAATCACATTGAGTCTTAAATCGATAAGGGGAAATGGGTTTTAATCTCTCCGTGACTATGCGTGACTGTGCGTTACTTAGGCAAAGTTAATCTGTTTTTCACAACAAGTTTTTCCGACCAAGTTTCAGATCGATTCGATGAGGGGAAATGGGTTTTGAATTTCTCCATGACTGTGTGTGACTATCTTAAAAGTAATCTTTGGCCACATCAAGTCTATGGAGAAAGTTTCAGATCGATCGGATGAGGGGAAATGGGGTTTAAATTACATCGACACTGTACGTGACTATGCGTGATTATCTCTAAGTTAATATTTGGTGACAACAAGTCTGTGGACCAAGTTTCAGATTGATTGGATGAGGGAAAATGGGGTTTAATTCACTCCGTGGCTGTGCGTGACTATCTTAAAAGTAATCTTTGGCCACATCAAGTCTATGGAGAAAGTTTCAGATCGATCGGATGAAGGGAAGTGAGGTTTTAATCTCTCCGTGACTGTGCGAGTCTATGCGCGACTGTGCCTGACTACCCCAAAATTAATCTATAGTCACAACAAGACTATGGGCCAAGTTTCAGATCAATTGGATAAGGGGGAATGGGGTTGCCCCGTTACAGAGAGTGTGAGTTACAAGAGTTTAAAAAGGAAGAAGCTTGGTTCTAAGGCAAGCTTATGCTAACTACGCTACAATTTTTCACAACATCCGGGTCATAAATTAGGAATCTTTTCCACATTTTTAAAAGCTCTTCTTTTACTGAGTTTACTTGTTACGTACACGTATATATTTAACTAATTGTCAAAATTTCATATAATAAATTCGTATTTTTATTCTGTTTGCAATTTTATATAATTCTCTACTAGGGAATTAATACCTATAGTAAATTAAAATGTCAAATGAAAACTGAACCACTTTTCTTTTGCAGAATATTAAAATTTCTTTTTTAAAGATTTTTGCTATTCATTTTTATTATTATTAATACATATTTTAATTGTATTTTTCTGAAAAGCTAATTCTCTAAAATTACAAACAATTAAATTCTTAGACAAATAACAAGAGGTAGAAAAATTATTATTTCAAACACAAAACAATAAAAAATGATTTTAACTATACGAGTATAATTTATAAATGTTAGCAATTAACAAAACAAACCTGAGTTTAACATACGATTACACAAGTTTAGACATTCATAATTATAAGTTATATTGTTAACAAACCTTAAGGACTACAAGTGAAAGCGATAAGTTTTTAAAATATGTATGTATATATGTATTTATGTATTTAAGTTGAGCAAAATACTCTGGGAAATTAATAGTTGAGTTTGAAACACTGTATAGTAACTTAAATGTATGACTTCATAGGTCGAACCATTTTAATTTTACTCCAACTCCTACATTCATATGGACGAGTATGTATATATGTATGTATGTATGTGTATTGTATAATTAGGCTCATACATTGAACGTGCTAATGTTTCCTAAAAGAAGAAAGAAATAATTAAAATCTAAAAAATTAGACATGAAAATTAAAATCAAAGTAAATTAAGGTCATAAAAGTAGTTCGCTTTTGGTCTTTGTCAACTTTTCGTTCGAGTTAGTAAGTATGTTGCTTATACAGTTAACGGCCGATAGTTGCCTTTACCAAATATTGTGCTTACTTGTACTCAGAATCGTCATTAGCTAATTGTTACTCGTACGACTATACATACATATATTTCTTTGTAGTTTATTTGTGTGGTTATTTTTCTAATCTAAGATGATGACGCAGCTCCAATCTTTCTTACCAATCATTTATTTATTTCGTTCGTGTCGTATGGTGGAAGCTAAATAACATGCTAATACAATGCCAAGTATTTGTATGAAAGCAATTCCAATGCCCACTCCAATTAAAATTACAGCATTTTTGTCAATACGTTCCTTTAGTATACCCAAACAACCCTCCTATAAATGAATGAATATTTGTTGGGTTAGAAAAAAAATAGGTGCTTAAATAATGAAAATTACCTGGAAATATTTATCTTTTCCTAAAGCCGGCGACTCGGTACAATGACCGACACTTTCTTCAATGTACTGAGGACGACAACAACTGGGCGGCAAAGTCTTGTTTAAACTCATAGTTCGCCAATCGGAGGGATTCTCCACACCGCAGCACATCAACTTGCGTTGTATATTATCCCAGGCCATTGTATCATCATTATTGGAACGTTTTATAGAATCTTGCAGTGATGTTTTTATCATCATTTCCAAGTCACTCTTAAACACACAAGCAGCAATGCCTACAGCCAATTCGACGATGAATATAATGCCCAAGAGAACAGCATACTGGTGGGTGGGTGGTGGTGATGAGAAATAATGTTAGAAACTGTAGATTCTTTAATAAACGATTCAAAACTTACCGCCAATAACAATGTCGGCGATTCTTTGATGGCACCAAAACAACCCAGGGAAGCTATCAGAAATATTATCAGCCCTGTAACAATCAATACAATTGGGGGAGCTATAACTTTTCCCTCTATGAAATGATTAAATTGTTGAATATCGGCTAGTACAACCGCTCCAGCAATTAGTATACCCAAACCGGATATCTGGAAGATACAAATGTCGAATAATTTTCATGTCAATTATACATCTCTATCTCTGTGTAATGAGTTGTCAACTAAAAATTTAGTTCATATACGAAAAAAAAAACGCCTAATAGTTTAATTAGTTAATCATTTAATACATTTTGAACAATTATTAAATAATTATTAATGACAATACATTGGAAACTTTTATAAATTTCGCAATTTACCAATTTTGTTTTTTATAATTTCGCATTAAGTTCTAAAATTATTTATTTTTGATGTGTAAACATCTATACGCGCAGTGGGTGGGGGTAAATTTCTAATTCACAATACAATCACAAAAACAGCGTAATATGTGAACGTAAGATCTTACGCGTAACATGTTAGCATTAAGACAAATCGGTGTGACATGATTGTTTGGTGAAAAAATTATGATATGTAATAACCTTTTTGTCGCTCTTTTCTGCATTTTATTTATTACCAGATATTTACAATAATAATGCCCCATCCACTCCATTTTAAATACCGACCTGCTCGAAATAAATAAAAACAATATTATCCTAAGTATACCCAGGTAAATGGTTTATTTTGTGAATGAGCGTGATTTCAACAGGCAGACAGACTAGCATCGCTATATCAATTCGAGTTTTTACAAGGATCAGGAATATATATACTTTATGGGGTCACAAATTCGTTCTTCAATATGTTACAAATGGAATGTGGGTGTAAAAATACAAAAGATAAACAGAAAAAAATATATTTTTTAGTGATGCCAAAACAATGGAAACTTTTAAACTTCTGCACCAGAATTGATTAAAACAGTAAAAATAAAAGATTGTATGAAAGAAAATCTATAAAATCTTAACCTATATTTAAATATTTATAGTTTCGGACATTTTGTGAAGAGTTAAAAACCAGAATAAAAAAATGTCCAAAAATGTTACCTAACGAGGTCATTAACAACATGAAACTAAAAAAGTATGTGCTCGAAATGTTTCCCTGCGCACAAATAAGGCTAATCTTGTGAAAAATCAGTGAAAAATCGTCTGGCTTCCACAAATTTTGCTAAAGAACACATAAACTGATCAAGATGAAATTGGAATACTGTTCTCTTTTCAGATAAAGATGGAAGAGCATTTGTACGACGACCAAAGAGAAAAAGACTAAACTCAAAATATATAAATAAAACTGTTAAATTTAGCGGTGGCAGGGCCAAGGAATGGTCCCAATTCATGAAGTAAAAGATACTCTAACTGGCAAACTTTAAATGACGTCATGCATCCATATGTGGCAGTTCCAGTGACCCAAACCACACCACCAAAGTTGTAACCGAGTGGCTACAATGTAATGCGGTTAGTGTTTTGGAATGGTCAGCCCAATCACTAGATCTCAATCCCATAGAAAATCTATGGGAAATTATAGATCAAAAAATAAGGACACGAAATTACACAAATAAGAAAGATATAGAAGCAGTTAATTTAAATCGGAAAAAAATTTCAATGCATATCATTTACAATTTAATTGTTGTGAAGCAGTACCAAAAAATAATGGACACCCAACAATATTCAATTATTTTATAGTAAAGGTTTCCATTGTTTTGCAAACAGCATACAAATTAATACTTTTAAATTTTGTTAATTTTTTCTGAAGTTAAGCTATTTTATGTTAACTAGCAGATTCCAGCGCTCGAAATTCGAGTGCAATTTCTAGGCAGCTTTATTTTTCAACGTAGCCAATTCACAAACCAACACTTCTATGGTTTACTATTGTTGGAATGAAGATAACAAACGAGAGAATTGGTTTTGCTGTACAGAAATGGGAAAATGCATGCTAAATTATGGGAAAGTGTCTAAGTCTATAGGTAATGCATGCTAAATGGTAAAAATGCATGTCATGTGCTTGTTTTTGTTTTTTCGAAAGATCTTTTTTATTTGCAGCTTTGAAAATCATTTTTCTTAATTCAGCATGCAATTTCCTTACATTCAGCTTGCAATTTCCCTACATTTAGCATGCAAATTTCTTTTAATTTTTAACAGAAAAATTCCCATTATTAGCATGCATTTTCCCATAAATTTGCCCAAATTTAGCAAACATTTTGCCATTTTTGACATGCATTTTTACTATTTGGCATGCATTTCCTATAGACTTAACAGGCATTTTCCCATAATTTAGCATGCATTTTCCCACTTTTACCAAGCGCTTCCCTTAATAAAACACAGATAGCATACATACATACATACATATGTATAAATGCAAATTACTCAAAATAAAGGAAAAAATTTAAAAATCTGTAAATCTGCAAAACGGTTAAAAAGAAATAACTTTCAAATAATATACGTTTGGTAAAAATCGGGATAAAACAGTAGAACAAAACATCGGTCACAAGAAATCGCCTAGGCTATTAATATTATAGATACTTTTCTCTTTTAAATAAAAAAACATAAAAATTTTTCAATTAATAAAAGAATTATTAATTCTATGTTCCAATTTTTTGGTATTGACCGTTCAAGTCGTCAAATATCTATGTTGTTAAAAGTTTCCATTGTATTGTCAATCACTGTATATCCCTTCATGCTGATTCTGAGATATTTTGCCATTGCATTTTAATATGCTCTTCTGGCATGAAGACCTCGATATAAGCCGATTAATTTATTATTTTTTGACAATTTCTGCTATTCCATTTTCATTTTCGTTAAGGATTTTATGAAAATCGAGAACTTTAAAATTGAAAAGTTTAAAAAGCTTTTGTCGAAATCGCAACGTAACAAAGATTTCATTTTGTATGCGAAAGCATACAAATAGTGCCTTGAATTAAAAGCTCTTCAACCCATTTTTCGCTTTTTGTGAAAATATGTGTTTCGCGTGTGACTTCTTTTTAAGTGAAACGCATTTATTAAAAGAATGTATTATACCAACACAATCACAATAACATTGTGACGGGTATAACTCTAGCATGTTGTACTTTTCTTCCAAAAAAACCATGTACATATCATTATTAAACTTATTATTTGGAAGTTCCAATAAATCATGTTTTCCAAATTGGTTTATTTTATTAATCATAGTATGGCTGTCTTATTCCTTCCTCACGATTCATATCCCCAAAAACTCTGCAATATTTTTTGAATAAGCTAGAACTGCATTGTAGCAGTATTAGCGGCATTTATGTATGTATATGAAAAATATTTCACGAAAAGTACAAAGATTTCAGATTAATTTATATAATTTGGAAACAGCTTTTGCTAAAAAATTTTATCAATTCTTAACTTTTATCAATTCCCATTTGTCAGTATGTAATAATTGTGGCAAATATATGTATATGTAACAAATTCAGATAACTTCAAAGATTATAAGGAGAATCTATGAATCTATGAATCTTCGGGAATCTATGAATTGTTCAGAAATTGTTTGTTAAACTCCATTTAAAATCCACATTTGTATATGTTTTAAATAATACAAAAGAAAATAATGTTAAATGCTTTATTAAAAAAAATCCCCTAATTTACAAACCCAAGTTTTTTTCCCCCATTTTTAAAAATAATTTCCTTAAATGGCAACTCTTTTTTTTATTTGCATGACTTATTCAGAACACCAGCAGTGTTTATCTAAACAACAAATCATAACTAAAATGTTTCATTTACGTTTTAATGTATGAATTATAATAACAAATGAATTGTTGTACAGTCATAAAGCCAATGGCCATTAAAGAATGTTTATTAAAGGTAAATAAAATAAAAAATAACAAAAATATTTAAGCTTAGGCAATATGGAGGACATTTAATTGGACATATTATAAAAAAGATTTTATGTCAAATAAAAAAAGTGATTAGAGTAGGTTTACTTACACACACATCCTTCGAATCAATTGAAACAAATACAAATAACCTTTGTAATGACCTTAAAATGAATGTGTTAAAAAAAAAACACTAGCTCGGAGTTGAATAATCTACACTGAAACAATTATATATTAAAATTTAGTCGATGAGACTTTTATTGAACCTTTAGTGGATCCCGTCGAACTTTGTTTCACCTTAGCCTACATTAGTACTTAGTTTTTGGAGTGGATTTAAAATATTTCGTGTATTTAATTGTGGAGTTCAGTTAGATTATATTATATATATATATAAGGGCAGTACCGCCTATGTTTAATAACCTATTGACGACTCACAAAGTTTCAAAACTCTCACTGTATATATTTTACTTTGAATGGGATGTTACGATGCTGATTATAAGGCTCTTACTTGTATAGTACTCTAAACATTTAACATTGTATAGAAGGTGCCACGCTCTCTTGGTCGATTCTGCCCATTTTTGGTTCGACTGCGCACACTTAAACTAATGATTTCACACAAATTTTTAACGCTAACATATTATTCAAGATATGTGATGATAAATATTTACATTTTACGGGATGTGTTACGCCCTTTATCCGATTCCGTGAAAAAACAAACAGAACTACTCAAACTAAACCCTATGGCGTAAATATTAGCTCGCTAGCTCTTATGGTTCCGGAAATAATTGCTTACAAACAAACGCACCAACGACTGCATGATTTTGTTCAAAAGGTCTTCAAATGGAAATTAGTTACACTGTACAACAGCCATTCTATGGGAGGGGGATGAGAAATTCCAAGAGTTTGGGCCAAACTTTTTATTATAACCTTTTATATTTTTTTCCTTATCTTGATGTTTGTTTGCTTAGTTTCTCAGCTATAACACAAGAACCATTGATGATTTCCAATTTCATTCTTCAGCATAATTTCAATAAATCAGTTGGACTAATTTTGTCGAACAAAATCTTCGAAAATTCTAATTCCCCCCCATTTATTAATAAACAACATATTCAGGGCGTGTGATTATTATTTATTAGTAGATTAAACATGCATCAGTATTTTTTATACTATTTTTTACGTGGATATATTAGGTATATTAACATTAATTAATAATATTTTGCTAAAAAATTAAATGAGAAAGTTTGAACTGAGACCACCAAACCCTTTGGAAATTATACTATAATCTCCTAGTACTTTCACCCTGTCTTGGAATTTCTCAACCCCTCCTCTCCCCTCAGACAATGACCCCAGAAATGTGCCAGTGTTATTAATTATTTTTTCAACTATAAATGCTTTTCGTACAAAGGAAATTATAATAGTTTTGTAATAAAACAACTTAATTAAATGTTTGACAACTCGCCAAAACTTGTATTAGGGGAAACAAATTATGTTGTAGTTAGTGACAGCGAATAAATTACATATTTTTATTAAGCGCCTTTTATAAAAAGCGCTAAGTTGGCGCTTTCCGTTGTCCTTTCTAAACAAATTTCGTGTTAATAATTTTTTATATATTTGAACTACATATATTCATATAATGTAGTGTAATTTTAACCGTTATGCAAATAGTGGAAAGATTAACAAGCAGGATAATTGTACCTATGGAAAAGTTTCATCATATGAAGGTTGAGATCGACTTTGCACATAATGAAATTTACTTTTAAAATTATATTTTCTAAAAAGCCCGTTTTGACAGAAATCGAACAAAAATTCTTAAACAATTGTTAGATGTTTCACAAAATCTCTTATTAAAAAATCACTTCATTACTCATTTTAAATTCTATAAAGGAATTCGTGAAAGGTAAAAAAGAAAGTAAAGAGTACGAAAATTGTCTTCACAATTCAAAATTAAGTAAATGGAAAAATCGAAACAAAACTGATTTCTTTTGGATTGAAGTATATAACTTCACAAAGCCAGACAATGAAAAAAGAGCTTAGACATATTGGCATTTCTACACTCAAACGCAGAATTGGAAAGTGTCAAGTTTTTAAAATTTATTTTATATATATTTCCGTTAATTCTTTAATATAAATTCAATATGAACTTATTGTGAAATTAATGTTGTGCTAATTATAATTCACTTCGAACATATGAAAAACAGTTTATTTTATATAAAAACAATGGCCTGGACATGAAATGCTTTTTTTTTTTAAGTAGTAATAAAAATTTTTCCACGTATTTTATATATCTGTGGTCACAAGCAATAACCGCCTAACTCGAAAATTCGAGAAAAATAGCTTTTTATATAAATGTAATGGGGCTTCATTATGACTTAGGTCAGAATATTTGTATTAATATCTTTTTAAAAAGCACAGGGGATTTCACATAAATATAACGATTTTTAAGTAGAATATGATAGCATACATAACTCAAATCGGCGAAAATAATTCTTTCGAGAAAAATAATTGTTTATATAAATGTAATGGGGCTTTATTACGACCTACGTTAGTATGTTTTCATTTATAACTTTTTAAATAACAGTGTTAGAAAGATGAGGATTTCACGTAAATATAAAGCATTTTTAGTAAAATGTGATAGCATACATAACTCAAATCGTTCTTAAGTCGACTTAGGCGGTTATCGCTTGTGACCACAGATATATTTTTTTATTGATATACATACACTTTAAAACAGAGTTCAGAAAAAAAACACACGCTGAATAAAGAACTCGTACATATATGTAAACAAACATAGCTCAGACCAACAAACAAATATTTTTATTTTCATATCAATTATGTGTGTTTCTCAATTTTGTACGGTGCCCAACACAATCATGGCAGTGTTTCGTTTTAATATTTCGTTATCTACACGAACATTTTTCTATCACGTATTTTTTGTTTCGAACACACATAAACCACACAGATTCGAGTGTAGCTTTATTTTAAGTTCGTCTTCTTGCACGTGTACTGCTAAAAAAACAACATGTTCTTGAACGCGCACATCTAAAAATTAAAATATTATCCATTTGTTCCACTTTTAAACTAAAAGACACTATAAAAATACCTGCGAAATAAGTTCTGAAAAATGGTAAATAACAAGACTGATAGAATAAAGATAACGCCATCCGCACGTTTTCCCATTATATAATGTAGTATCTCCCTCACAAGGGATAGTCTGTTTCATGTATGAAAATTGTAAAATCTTGCGAAAAATGTATGTTTTTTGCATAAAAAACTATTTGAAGAAAAGAGTAATAAACTGTCCCACTGTTAAACACACATAAACAGTTTGAGAGCTGAAAATTATTAGCCAATAGTAACACAATTGGCATGACGTCACAAACCCAAAATGCGCAACATGTCTGCGTGATGACGTAATCTTTATTCTTTATTCTTTTCAGAACTTATTTCGCAGGTATTTTTATAGTGTCTTTTAGTTTAAAAGTGGAACAAATCGTGTCATTAGTTTAAAAATTATAATTAAAAATGTTAAATTTATTAGAAAAAAGTGCTTAAATCGTAGTAACGCATGGTTAAATACTCATTTTGTCTTATATTTTATATTATATTTTTTCTTTTTTACCCCAAAATATATTTTTATTAAATATAAATAAAAAGAATCTTCCAATTAAAAATATTTCTTTTTTAATACCTAAAATGGTTAAAAAATAAAATACACTAAAACCTCGATCTGCGTCGTTAATTGGGACCCAAAAAAGATGACGCAAATCGAAACGACGCTAATCGAAATTAATTTTCCTATACATAAATATTTTGTTAATTAGTACTAAAATAAAACATTTCCTTGCATTCCTACAGAATTAAATGGGAAATCCCCTTTATATAAAATTTAAGCAATGCAAATAAAAAATTTTACGACGCAAATAAAAATTTTAACGACGCAACTCTAAAATCACGAAAATTCAAGAATGACGCTACTTTGAAAACGACGCAAATCGAGGTTTTAGTGTATATAATATTTTTATTTAAAAATTCAATTTTAAAAATTCTTTTTTAATTCAAAAATTTCCTTATGACCACAATGTTTTAAATGAGTCCGAACTATTATAACTACAAGTGATACTAAAACTCTCGTTTAAATTCGTTTAAAATATTTTATATAAAGTTTTTTACACATTATTACTAAAGATATAATATTTTTAAATTTAATTGTAAATTTTTTAAATTTTAAATTTTTAAGTTTTTTAAATTTTTTATACAACAAAATTTTGTTTAGAAAGAATGTCTTAATTTGCAATTTGACTGAAAAAGTTATTTATTTAAATAAATTTTAGCATTTGTTTCAACGAATTTTGAATTTTTTTTTCACTAGTTTCGACAATACTGGTTGTAGATATATTCTAAAAATATCTATGTTAATTTTCTGAAAAGTTTTATATATTTTCATTTTAGATCCAGAAACAAAAATATGTATACCCAAAATTTGTTAACATTTAACGTAATTATTCTACAACTGAAAATTCCTTAGTTTTCGAAAATCTTTTTGTGTACATTGATTTTAGAATTTATGACCAATTGTTCATCTCATTCGTTGTCGAAATTATTTCTTTTATTTATTTATTTAATAAAATAAAAATCTAAGAATAATTTTACTCTATTACGGATGTGGTCCTCCGATTATCCGTCTTCTTTAAATTAAAAAAAAAAAAAATATGCAATCGATATCGCCCCCTGGTATAAAACTTCCTAAAATTTAAGATATGTCAGTGTAAAATACTTACCGCAAAAACGACATTAAACGCAAATAATATATATTTGATAAGACTCATGCCACACGAACGCATTTTGAATTTCATTTAAAATGTTAATTTTTAAATAACGAAATTGACAATTTAATTAAAAAAACACTTTCTCTCGAATATTCTGTATACTCGCAAGAAAAGCAACTAGACTTTATTTAAGTATTTGACTTTCACAGATTATAAGTATATTCGTCTGGTCGTAAACTGCCGTTTAAACGTTTGTTCAAAATGGCGGTTCAAATAGAACTGACCAAAGCTAAACAATTCGATTGACGACCAAAGTTGCGTTGGTGGCCACAACACAAATCGTTACTAGGTCGTTATAGACATTTTTGTGAAAAAGGGTATGAAGTTATGGAAAGCATTCCAACTTAAAAGAAAAAAAGTTTACGTTTTTCCTTAAAGGAAACTGTCAAAACTAAAAACACAGCAGCGACCTAATTTAACAGCCACACCATATACTCGTACTAACATGCAATTTAAAAAAAACTAATGTTAATGTTCTTAAGGAAAATGATTTTATTTGTCTGTACATTCAGGCTTTGATTATAAATAACAAAAGTAGCTTACAAATCTCAACTCTTATTAATTTGTAAGAAAAATGCAAATTTTTCCCCTTTCCAGCATGTAGATCTGTACAAACCTGTTCTAAAAAAGTTAAATGATTTTTGGAGGAATAAGTTAGTAGTGATTTTGTTTAGCTTTTGCTAGGATATTATTACAATTTCTCCATTAAAGTTTCACTTTCATTCTCTGTTATTGTTTTTTTTTTTTTTTTTTTAAATAATGGTGTTGCTTTGCAATATTCGCTCTGACATACTTACTAAAGTTAGACGTACGTAAGTATACTAAATATAATTACATATTATTATAATGTCAATGACCGAGGCGTTACAATTTTATTTTGTGAAAATGTTATTTTTTCTAGCAAAAAAAAAAAAAAAATGATGAAATTTCTAAAAAAAATATCATTTGTGGTAATTCATTAAAAGGACTTTCTCACTGTTCCAAAATGAAAAATAAATAAATACAAAACAAGACGGTGCTACAGTGAAAATATACTTTTAAAATGACATAGTGTAAGTAGTAGACCTGGTTGAGTAAATCACTTTTAAATTTTCGGAATTTTGAATACGCCCTCAAAATTTTAAATTATCAGCAAAAAACGTTTTTTCAACACTTCACGGACTAAAATATTTTTAACTAAATCAGTTCTGAACCGATTTAAAATTTTTAAACGGCTTTAGAAAGATGAATAGTTAAGCTTTCTAAATCTCTCTCTCTCTCTGTCTCTCTCTATATAGATATATGAGATATACGTATATATATGGGGGGTTTCATGTCAAGTGCACCAACTTTTGAAACCGATGTCTTCCGATCGGGATGAAATTTGCACCAAGGTTAGTCCTATTGGATAGTACTTTAAACACAATTTTTCAACAAGATCGGTCCAGATCTCTCTGAGTTAGAGGGGATCAAAATTTGACATTTTGGCCAAACAGGTGTTTTTTCTCATCCATGTAACTTATTACCTATTGTTCTAAGAAAATTTTCTCCCAAGTAGTTTAGATAGCTATTTCTTCAATATTTTTTTTAGACTTTTTTTTGCTAAATCAAAGCATTTTTGCCTTTTTTTTTTAAACGGCATTTTTTTTTTTTCATAAGAAAGCTTAGGATTTTTCCTTTAAGAGCTTTTTGGTCGCTTAGTGGGATGGAAGTGGGATATCTATCAAAATAAATGTTTTGTAACTCAAGACAACGGTTTTTCAATTTTTCACAAATGCACTATTTTCAATTTTTTTCCTATTTGTGTGTAAAACCTTACAAATAAAACTTATACTGAGAAACTAGACAAATTAACCTCGATACTGTAATAACCAGAATATGTTAACCTCAGGAAAAAAATCACTTTTTTTCTATAGAAATGTTGAAAAATTATTATTTTTTATTTATTTGTAATAATAATTAAATTAATATATAATAATAATAATATTAAAAATAAAAAGATAAATAATTTAATAAAATTTAATCTTAATTACATTCGATCCATTTATAACATAACTATTTTTATACTTAATTTATTGTAGCTGATGAAGTATTTAAGTCTTGTAAATTTTTAAATACCCAGTCTTTCATCCAGCTTTTTTGTCGCCTTTATTTACTGCGTTTTTTTGTCACCCCTTTCTTGGCGTTACTAGGTTCCGCTGTTGAATACGCTGCTGGTTTATTTGTTGGCTTTGGAAAGAAATCGCATTGAATAGAGGTAGAAAACTTTTACAACTTGAGTCTTCCATCCACAAGCGGTATAAATGCATGGTATTGAGCGGTGCCATCGATTGTTACCGCGGCATCGAATCTGCTCTTCAGTGTTTTCAATGTTTCCTGATGATCCTCTTTGCTACTAAAAACTATTTTAGTTTCTTTACAATAATTCTTTGCCCAATGGAATAAAGCAGTCTCATCTAAGATGCGATCTTGATGAGAGCACTGGAGGCTATACTTCGCTGCATTTCTTTTAAGGTTTGCTCCAATACCATCACATGCTCCTTTACCATGAGCAGTAGGATGAAAATGTCACTCAGCTGGCATTGCAAAATCTTTTTCATGGGCCATAAAATTTGCCAAGCTACTTTTGTTTTTAAAATGTTGACGTAGTATACCTTCTTTACTGTAAATTTAGATTTTAGAAATTTTAGTATTCTCTTCTGGTACTCATAAACTGCAACGGTATCATGTTTTAAATCGGCGGATATGATTGCCATACTTTTGTGTTCCAGTTTTTCATCTTTCATGTAGTAAATAACTACTGTGAATATAGTTGCTTGGTCGTTATTGAAGTGGAATGCTTGTATGGCATCCTGAAGAACATATTTTTCGATTTCTGCAAAATCATATGAAATAACGAATTCACCAGACTTCAAATGTATCTTTAAATCCTTGAAGAATGACCATTGCTCTTTGACTAAAAAGTCATGGTTTCTCAAGTTTAGCAATCCTGTACACATTTCTTCCACAAAATCATCCACATTTAAAATGATTGTTTTCAATGTGCATCGGTCAGTCTGAATCCAAGAATCAAATTTGACCTCCTCTATATATTCTCGATCTAAAGAGTTGATTAAATTTTCTTTGATGAATGTGGTTTTCGAGCAATTGGTACATTCACCTAAGTGGCAAGAAGTTGTTGCATTAGGACACATAGTCAATTTAAGGCAATCGCGGTAATCGTGTAAATCTTCTGCCGAAGCATCTGTTAAATACTTTAAGTTGATTTCCTTCAACATCAGTTTAACATTTTCATGGTAAATGCAAACGCTTACTGTGTGAGTTCCGCTGCTTCCTGCCAAAACGCAATGCTTTGGCCTCATTTGGGTAAATTTCGTGAAGCCAATTTTAACATCCTCGTGTTCAGATTGAAATGTTGCAAATAACTCTTTCAGGTTACAGAGAACCATTCTCTTCTGTTATGTTATGAAGGTATGTTACATACCTTCGGAAAGGTTAATTTGTCTAGTTTCTCGGTATAAGTTTTATTTTTAAATAGGAAAAAATTCAAAATAGTGCATTTGTGAAAAATTGAAAAACCGTTGTCTTGAGTTACAAAACATTTATTTTGATAGATATCCCACTCCCATCCCACTAAGCGACCAAAAAGCTCTTAAAGGAAAAATCTGAAGCTTTCTTATGAAAAAAAAAAAAAAAATGCCCTTTTTGAAAAAAAGAAAAAAAATGCTTTGATTTAGCAAAAAAAAAAAAGTCTAAAAAAATTTTTTTTTTAAAGTATTTTTTTCCGAAATATTGAAGAAATAGCTATCTAAACTATTTGGGAGAAAATTTTCTAAGAACAATAGGTAATAAGTTACATGGATGAGAAAAATCACCTGTTTGGCCAAAATGTCAAATTTTGATCCCCTCTAACTCAGAGAGATCTGGACCGATCTTGTTGAAAAATTGTTTTTAAGCTACTATCCAATAGGACTAACCTTGGTGCAAATTTCATCCTGATCGGAAGACATCGGTTTCAAAAGTTGGTGCACTTGACATGAAACCCCCCATATGTATATACATTGAAAATTTTAAGTTATTTTTGGGAAAAAGTACCAAGAAGTTCAGAAATATCTAAATACTAGTTAAAATGTACTTCACAGTATCCATGAAAGACAATTTCCGTCCTACGAGTAAGGCAAGGTTATTTATTCTTGATGGCTTGGATTTCTTTCACTTTTTTGGATGATTGGGTACCCTTATTACCCGTATATACTCCCCTCTCAAAATTCAATAAAATATTTTTTAGTAATTTCACATAAAAATTCAGTTGTTTCCCGAAGAAATATTTGTATAAACTTTTTCAAAAGTTATTCAATACAAACTACTCTGCTTAACGTATTCTGATATCAGTTATTTAAAATTGAATTACACGATTTTTCAACTGTAGTTTCTATTACGTAATTTCGTTTGAATTTCAAAAATATTACTTACAGGCAGTCACCGGATATTAATAATTTTAAAATCAAAAATTTTTATTTTCTTCAAAAACAATACTTGTTTTAAAAAAAAAAGATTTATTTTATGGATATCTTTATTTTCAATATAGACGAAAATATATTTTTCTTTTAGAAAAAATAAATATATAAATATCGCAGCTAATAAATACAGCAAGTATCAAATTAATTTTTAACGGTTTTTTGAATTGTTATAAGGATTTATTTATTTGTTAGAATGCTGATGTAATAATAAATAAGTGTGTGGTAATGAAAACTTAATGGTAACGAAACATACAAAATTCTGACACGTTTTCACGTGTGGAAAACTAACTGGGAAAGAGTAAAAAGGGCTTTAATTTAGGATCACACAATTTAATTTAGGATCCCAAAAATCCCATTTTACATGAAAAATTTAACAAGAGGTTTTTCTCTAAAAACAAAAAGGTCTCTATTTGGGGTCTCCTATATTTTTGACCAAAAATCCAATTTTATATAAAAATCTCGAAAGCTAAACTAGATAGATCCAGGGCTTTCATTTGGGGTAACCTACATTTTTAAGCAATTTAAAATGAAAAATAAAAAAAAAAATGATTTTTCTCGAAAAATATGCACAAAATATGCATTCTTATATAAAAAAAAATAAATGAAATTTAAATTTATTTACATAATATTTTCAAGCCGTAAGTGAAGAATGTTCACACAATTAAAATTAATGTTCACACAATTAAAATTAAAATCTTCAATAGAATCACAAAATATTTCAAGACCAATTGAAATTTTTCTAATTGCATATTTACATATTTTTAAATTCTTACAAATTTCATGTAATTGTATTGTTTTACACTTTAATATTGTTATTGGTAGAATTTGCACTTTGCTGGGTTTAGCGACAATTATTTCAGACTCATCGTCAATCGTTTGCAGTGGTTGATAGAAGCAGCACTATTTTGTTGTTTATATTTTTTATTCATTATCTTATGTCTGCTTGAAGCATTAACATCGACATCGCGATAGCGTTTAATGTTGTTTATGAAAAGTAAAGAAATGGGATTAACTGATCCACTTCGTTGTTTTTTTTTCACTAATCTGCTTGTTTGAACAAAACAGGGGTCGAATCGTCGCATTCGTTATCGACATTTTTCGATTGAAATAATTTTTTCATTTTCCAAAATAAAATATTAAGAGTAATTTTACTCTGTCGCATCGAACGAGTTATGGTCCATAGTTAATAGTAAAAGTGAAACGAGGTCTGACGATTGTCCGTCTTCTTTAAATAATAATCCAAAATATGGAATTTCGACTGATTTTACTCGATATCGAATGTGACGATTTGCCCCCAGAACATTTTTTTATTTGTTATTTTGTTACACACGTCTGTTTAAATTCGCGGTCAAACTATGACTGAAAAAATAAATGAAAAATTATAAGAATGAGTTTTTCTCGAAAACTAAGCAAGATAGTGCAAAATGTGCTTTAATTTGGAATCGCCTACATTTTTCACTAAAAATAAAATTTTATATAAAATAAAAAAAAAACTCATAAAAACGCGTTTATCTTAAAAACTAAGCAAGATAGAGCAACAAGGACTGTAATTTGGGATCACCTATGTATATTTTTCACCAAAAACCAATTATATAAAATACATTTTTCTCGAAAACTCGAGCAAAAGGACCTTAATTTGGGATCATCCATATTTTTCACTAAAAATCCAATTTAAAAAAAAAAAATTATAATCATAAGATAGAGCAAAAAGTGCTTTAAATTGAGATCATCCAAAAAACCAAAAATACAATTTTATATGAAAAACCACAGAAAGCTTTTTTTCTTGAAAACTAAGCATAAAGTTCTTTGATTTCATTTATATAAAAAATATAAAAAAATCATAAAAATGCGTTTTTCCGGAAAACTGAGTAAGTTAAAGCAAAGGCAGCTTAGGTAGGCAGCTTCTCCTTTTTAGTCCATCATAAGATATAACAAAAAAGAAAAATATTAGTCGGTAATATATAAACTATATGATACCCTAAGCCATGAGCTTCGGAAAAGGGTATTAGGCCCAACCGTACTTGGTGGGGTCATATAAAATAAACATACAAACATAAACTGTATTTGAGTGTGTTCCAACACTAAGTTTGAGCAAAATATGTTTTACTTGCAAGTTTGTAGATAGAGTAGAGTGTATATCGGCTGCTTTATATGAGGACTGTAAGTACAATTGGTCCTAAACCCAGTAATTTTGTAGTTTTGATTTATTTAACAAATATTTACTAAATGTGATCATGATATATATGATAATCTGGATCTAAGGGCAATTTTAGACTATTTCCTAGAAAACATTTATACGGGGCTAGGTCGGAACTTGGAACTATTTTCATTTGCGACCTGTAGTTTACGCAAGGACCATATATAAGCGAAGATGTGCAAACTGAAAATTGGCTCCTTGTAGTAGGTTGATGCGAAGGTCTGATCGGAAATTTAATTCTATTACGACGCACAGTGGCGCCCGTAGAGCAAACGAGGTTGCAAAAATCAAAATTTTCATGTGCGCCGACGAAGTTTTGAATAAATCCATGTTATAGGAAACTTTTCAACGATTTCAAATATGCTACTCTTAATAATATCACGTTTTTAGTTTAGAAGATATAAACGTTCAAAGTTGACCGACTTTAGGTTTTCAAAAAAACACACAATTTTTAGTCAATTTGTTGCGATTTCAGGTGTAATATCACGAAAAATAGGTAACGAATCGCCTTATTTTTTGTTTGTATTGATTGATGTATTTATTAAATGCATAATGATAAAAAAAAATTAACTGTTTGCTTTGTGTTTCTCCTGGTAAATCACTATTTAAAAACTATCCGTTTCTTCACTATTTTTCAACTTTGACGGAAAATAAAAAAAATCCATATTTTTCTATATTTGCCATATTTGCAAAACATGTTCTTTGATTATTTCTTTACATAATTCAAAAGGTTTTATCTGCCCGTACCTGCCCGTTTGGCTTCTACAGGTAAAAAAGGTTAAAGAGACATGGTTGCAGAAATTGTATGGCGTGCATTCCTTACATGTTTTGACTGACAGTAGTTTGATCTAATAGTTTGAAAATTGCATTTTAAGTCGGTTGTCTACCTGTGAGCCTCTGCCAAAGTCTACTCCCAATATTCTGTTACAGACACAGCACATCCGGACAAAGCGTTTATAAGCAAAGGATATCTTCCGATGACGCTACAATATCGGACGGAAATATGTTTATGGCATCTGTTGTTCCTTTGTGGCTAAAATCTGATGTTTCCCTACACTGGAAAAATCCACGTCCGTCATCAGTTCATTATTGCCGACCAATAATGTTTCAGTTTGCAAGGGAATCGGCAGAACTCTATAAGGACCACGGTGAAGGACATTGAAGAACAAATAAGCAAAATTAAGCCTACAAAGCTGCAAATTGGAGAAGGAAAATATATTGAATGCAATTACGAGTTCCACCTGACCATGGTTGACGGAAAAGTCGTAAACGAACTGACAGGAACAACCTCAACATTGTTATGCCCGATTTGCAAAAAGAGTCAGAAGAACTTTGGTAATTTAAACGATTCTACAAACGAGGAGAATTACGAATATGGAATGCCACCATTGCACGGATACGGTAACTCAAACGATGGAAACACTTCTAGGAGATTTTTTGAAAATGATGAGGCAGTAACTAGAATCACTGGAATTGACAATCAAATCGTGAAAAGATTGGGAACTATCTTGAATGTTTTAAACTGCAAAGAAAATGTCAATTCTACAAAATATGGAGAATATGCATCGAAAACTGCATCTCTTTTAGCAGAAATGTATCCACAGAAGAAGTTGACCCCGACCGACCATAAAATATTGGCGCATGGCAAAGATATTATTGAGTACCAGTCTTTGCCAATTGGAGAGCTTTTTGAAGAAGCACAGGAGTCTCTTAACAAATTTTATAAAAAATATAGATTGCAGTACACATTCAAAGCATCAAGGGTAAGGCAAAATGAGGACCTCTTCAACATGTTGGCAGCATCTTCCGATCCACTCATTTCTTCCCTGCGGCATGTGAAGTCACGAATAGAGTTAGAAAATAATTATAGTTTAGAAATGATTAGTCTTTTAGATATACCTTCTCTTACGAATTGTGATGAATATTTTACAGAAAATTGAAAAAATAAATTTAAAAAAGAAGTAATTTTTTTTTAATTTGTTGGGTAATAATTTAAAACATAAAACCCTAAAGAAAAAAAATAAAAACAATCTAAAAATGTAAAAATAATTTTTTTTTAGTTACCATAAAATTGATTTTTCTACAAATTTTAACTTTGATAACCCATAAGTAGGCCCCTACAAAGCGTAGCACCCTTTCCAAACGCTCATTTCATAGGCTGAACAGTTATCTATCATATGCTGTTTAAACTGTTCAATTATGTTATTCGGTTCAAAAGATATGATATTTGCAACGAAAAAACTCAAATGGCGCCACTGTGCGACGGTCATCAGAGTATCAGAGGAATTTATATTCCAGTCTGATGATGGGAACGGCTCCTCGGGAAATTTTATGGTGGCTGTGGTTTAAATCCAAATTGCGGGAAGAGCACAGCACGATGTTGTGTTGCATTCAATTGTGTGCTGTGACCCATAGAACAGTAGGAGTATTAGATAGGACTTGACTCTCGACCAAGGGGTGGGATTTGTGGTCCAAATGCAAAAATTTTATAATTGGTACCGGAGTGTAGTTTTACTACACGTCGGGGCGGTGGCCGACGCATATTCCGTTTCAGTATTCAGAGTACACAAAGAATAGTAGAAAGCTTAAAAAAATATTTGGCCTGAACATATAGGAAGGAGTATTAGTGACTTCAGAAAATTTAGTTATGAACGGACCATTCCATATAATAATCTCATCCCATTTCTACTTGAACATATCGCCAGTCCACAAATACATGAAATTTCCAAACCCGGTATCTGAGCGCATCAGGGTATCGTGTAGCCTACGTGTCATTTCTATACTCGTATGCTTTTATTTTATTTCCCGACTAGCCAGAAGTCTGAATCTTTCAGCATTTACCTAAAGTGTATGACCAATACATTATTTAATCAATTTTTATATGATCTGTTAACTTTTTCTCGCGGATTACCTGAAAGGATGTCTTTTTATCAGAGTTCAGAAAAAAACACACACTGAATAAAAAACTCGTACATATATGTAAACAAACATAACTTAGCCCAACACACACATATTTTTATTTTCATATCAATTATGTGCGTTTCTAAATTTTCTACGGTGCCCAACACAACCATGACTGTGTTCGTTTTAATATTTCGTTATTTACACGAACATTTTTGTATCACATACTTTTTGTTTCAATCACACATAAAGCACACATTTTTGAGTGTTGCTTTATTTGAAGTTCTTGTTCTGCTACGTGTAGTGAAAAAAAAACACAGAACATGTACAATAAACAGGTTCGAGTTCAGTTATATTTTAAGTCGTGTTGTGGCTCGTGTAGTAAGAAAAAACACAACATGTACAATAAACAGGTTCGAGTTCAGTTATATTTTAAACACGACTTAAAATATAACTGAACTCGAACCTGTTTATTGTACATGTTCTGTGTTTTTTTCACTACACGTAGCAGAACATGAACTTCAAATAAAGCAACACTCAAAAATGTGTGCTTTATGTGTGTTTGAAACAAAAAGAAATTATGTGATACAAAAATGTTCGTGTAAATAACGAAATATTAAAACGAACACAGTCATGGTTGTGTTGGGCACCGTAGAAAATTTAGAAACGCACATAATTGATATGAAAATAAAGATATGTGTTGGCTGCTTTTGAACAGAACATTGTGTGTTTCATGTGTGTATTTTCTGAACCTTGCTTTTTATACCCTATACCACTATGTGGTTTGGGTATAATGACTTTGTGCTGCTGTTTGTAACAACCAAAAATATTTGACCTAGACCCACCTTTAATTATACCGATCGAATCAGAACCACTTTCTGAGTTGATTTAACAATGTCCGTCCGTCCGTCCGTCCGTCTGTGTGTCCATGTAAAGCTTGTAATCAAACTGCAGGTCGCTAATATGAATATATTTTGACGAAATCTGGTATATAAGCTTTTATCTGCTATGGGATGAACGCTATTGAAATTGGTGAGAATCGGTCCATGTTCAGACCTAGTCCCCATACAAATTACCCATATGAAATCGACATAAATTGCCATAAGATCCAAATTGTCATATAGATCTTACTCAAATTGGGTTTGTATGCGTTCATTACATCCACTAATGAGTAGTCCAAAAATGATCCCTTTGACCCCATATAGAGCTGCTTCCCGATCTTCACTTAAATCTATTAAAAAACAAAAATATTGCACTGATTCTTCTCAAATTTTGTTTGTATATATTTTTGCAAAATACAAGAGACTTTACCAAACATGATCAGGATCGGTCCATTTTTGGACCTAGTCCCTTTATAGATATAGCATCCGATATGAACTTTTTCATATCTGCAGCCAAAAAAAAATTAATAAAAATCCCACTCAAATTTGGTTTTTGCTTATTTTCAATGTCCAGTTAGTTGGGCCTAAGATATAGGGTTTCTAAACGCATGGTATAGGGTATCGTATAGTCGGTCTAGACCGACTATAATTTTCTTACTTGTTTGATTTATACTTGATAGTAAAAATAAAAAATAAAAAATTGTTTAAAATTTTATTTTATTTTTTAATTTAAAATGTTTTTGGATGTACATGGGTAAACATTTATAAATAAGTAAAGGATGGATATTGTTCTTAGTAAATTTTTGTTACATTACGATTTATAGATACGATTTAACGTCATGGCAAATAAAAAGGTGAAAATAACGGACAGTGATAAACCCATCGTAGAAGAACCATCAGTGCAGGGCAAAACATCTTCAACGAAACTGTAAGAAAGGGTATTGCAATATTTTCATTAAAGATATCGATTTTTTTTAAGCGGTCCACGGACAATTTAAATACATTCAACGATAGTAGTAAGGATACGACTGATAGGTAGGATATGATTGCGAATAATGATTGAAATGCGATGGAGGATAATGATATGGATATCCCGAAGATAATAAAGGATAAATAACTTGGTCATTTGGCTTGGCATTAGGTACATAAAATGTTGGTTGCGAAGATGGTGTTGGTGAAGAATAACATGATAAAGTGGCATAATTGTAATTAGGGCTGTAAATAAAGTTCAGAAATATGAAAAAATAAAAATAATATTAAAACAAATGGATAACAATGACAAAGACAAAGACGAACCCATGTTAGACAAATGTGATGATTAGTTATTAAAGGAAAAAGTGATTCTTGCGATATTTCTTATTTATGTATAGATGTGTGTACATTAGGGCTATAACCAAATTTTTATATAGTACCACGAGGTAGGCAATGATGTTTAATTAACGCAAAACATTATGTTGGGTTGTTTTACAAAAAAAACTTCACGCACCAAATTCATTTTCTAAATCAATACAAAAAATTTTTTTAACAACTTATTTTATTTCATATAAAAACTTATTTGACTTTAAGAAAAAACAACAATACTATAGCATCCTTTAATTATTATTTTAGGATAAAAATTTTAAGTTAAAAGTGCGTGTAGATTTGCAAAATGGATATATATCCTGCACTATATTTATTGCACTTTCTGCACAAATATTACTCCTTTGCAGATTTTTGATTAATGAATAATCTTGTATCCAATGTTTAAGAAAGCATTTCTGGGCGTTTTTGAATCTTGCAAATGACTGGTTTAAAAGTTTAAAATTATCTTCGTGAAATCGGTGATCTGAAAACCACATATTGTACCATTGACCGCAAATTAACTCACAATTTGGTATAATTCAGATTGATATTAGTATAAATACTAAAAGTGCAAGGATGGCCCTCGAATTCTATCATGCATTGCTGATCGGCGGAATAGCTTTAAATTTTATAAATGGAAACTTTTGGTTTTTTGAAAAAATTCGAATGCATTTACCAATTCAAACAAATACTGCATATCATCACGCCACTTTATGATTTTGGTGTAAATTTTTTCTTTATTTTGTATATAGCGTTGCTTGAAACTTCATCGCTGATGCTGCTTGAACTTTTTTGACACAAGCGAAAAAGTAAAAGCGTATTCCTTCATAGTTTTCAATGGCCTATTCGATTATTATATGCCAATTTTTATATTTTCAAAATATGTGAAAAAGTTATAGCCCTTGTGTACATATGTAGTTATGTCAATATATTTACCTTTCGAATTACTTAAGTACACCTATAAATCACAAATTGGTTTGATTAAAAATAAACAATTTGGTTTAATTATTAAATACTTAATTGTTTAGCCCAAATTAAAATAAACCCATTAGTAAATCAAATAATAGATAATCCAAAAAAACAAAAAAAAAAAAAAAAAAATAAAAAATAAAAAATAAATAAATAAAAAAACAAATTTTTTCTTCCAACAGAGCATCGCAAAAATTTTTTCATAAATTTCGATAAATGATTTTGATAAATTTTGTTATGCCCCGTTGAAATAGAAATTAAACTAATACACGTAAAGCAACAACTTTAGTAGACATTACAAACATTTTTTTTTAATTTTATATATAACATTTAAAGGCATTAATTAGATTGAATACTTTTTTTTTAGTGAAACCAATATTAAAGTAAGAAATGTCAATATCGTTTTAGAAAATATTAAAAAAAAAAACGAAATGAAATATTTACTTGACAGCAATAACGCCACAGGCAGCACGACCACCAGCATTGCCGGTCTTTTTCGAATCAGGGTGAGTCGTTTTACCCAAATCATCAACATTATCATGTATGACTAGACCACGGCCAATAATGGTGCGTTTACCGGCTAAACTAATCAAATGATCGGTAAACGTGGTATCAACAACACCATTAGCATTGGCTTCCACATTGCCCATATCACCAACATGACGGACTTCATCACTGGGACCACCATGATCCATCTGAAAATAACAAAATAACAAATATTGTGAATTATGAACAAGATTAAACAGTAAAAAGTAAACAGTAAAAGCTATGCCTGATCTTTGATATCCACCACCTGGCTATTACGTTTACATATCTGGACTTAATGCACTATTTATAACAAATATAAACAAAATATTTGAAAAAGTAAACAATTTCATAATAATTAATACTGAATTATTACAACAAACAACTTTTAGCATTTTTATGATGCCCGATTTAACCCATTTTAAATACCAACCTGCTCGAAAAATTTATGAACAATATCATCCTAAGTGTACGCAGATTAATTGTTAATTTTATGAATTAGCGTGATTTTAACAGACAGACAGACAGACGGAAGGACGGACATCGCTATATCTACTCGAGGTGTTATAAGGCTCTGGAATATATATACTTTAAAAGGAAACTTAAAATTTTATAAAAGAAAAAATAACAGATTTTTATCAGACCTGGGGGGCAAATTGTCGCTTCGATATCGAGTAAAATCAATCGAAATTCCATATTTTGGATTATTATTTAAAGAAGACGGACAATCGTCAGACCTCGTTTCACTTTTATTATTAACTTATTACTCTTAGTATTTTATTTTGGAAAATAAAAAATAGTTTCGATTCGACCCCTGTATTATTTTTTTTTAACAAATTCAACATATTCTGATTCCTTCTGTATTACAATTATACTTACTTTATCCGGATTGAAATGACCACCCATACTCAAACAGCCATTGGATAAATCTCCCTTTTCATGGACATGGAACCCATGTTTGCCGGGTGTCAGACCAGTTATATAAACACGTACATGGACATTTTCACCACAAGCATTTTGTATAAAAGTAACATTTCCGCTAATTTGATTACTGTCCGGGCTCTTCACAACAGCTATAGCTTCAATGCGGCTATTTTTCTGAAATAAATATGAAATTTTTAAAAATATATATTTTACATTTAAAAAATAATAAAAATACCTCTCCTGCTAAAGCTGTAACCGTACAAGCGGCCAAAATGGTTATAAACAAATGCCAAGAATTCATTCTTCAACTGAAATAAATAATCGAACAATATTAACATTTTTATTTCCTTGAATGAAACGATAGTAGCTCTTAATAAAAACTACCAACAAAAAACATATACTCATATACTTTAGACTGGTCCTTATTTTCTGAAATCAAAATTATCAAATTATTATATTTTAAATTGAACATGTGCCGGATTGAGATTGAACTTTGAATAAGTGCACGACGCACTGTGGCTGAAATTTTGATTTCATTGGCCAAAAGTCCGATTTTTTCTTCACCGATTTTTAAAATTTTAATACAATTTTTTACCTAATATATCCAAATTAAGTTTTTTTTAATCGGTTTTTTTTAATTTCAGAAAAAGATGATTTTTTGTTTTTTGTTTTTTTATCAAAAATAAATGGTTACTACTCGCAAGTTATCAGCGATAATGACCTGCGATCCTTTTTAAAAGGTTGGAAGGACTGTAGTCTTTAGCTGTTATAAGTGGTCACAGGCCTATCGTTTAATATTAGGGGCGTTATGAAATATTTATTAAACTACTATACTTTTGTAAAATTCCAACTATAGTGGAATAGAACTTCTAGGGAACAAGAAACGTATACCACCCGGAGAAAGGTGAAAGTGTCATATTTAACCCTATATATACTTTTGCTCCCGCGACGACTCGTGGGTAGAAACTTTTTTAATTTTAATGAAATTTCTCAAAAAAATTTCAAATTACAGTAATTTAAACAGCCCTATAAATATACAATGGTGTGTTAAATTTGTGCCTTAGGTATTTTATAGCCTATAACAGTCATTATTTGTTCTATTACCAGTAATGATATCTGCTTACATAATATACCACCCTTTTGATATATTTGTAAGTAAGAATGTCAATACACAGAGGATGTAATTCATTTATAACCTGGGTTTTTTATTATTATACCTTTTTTATACCTTTTTATTTTACCCAACAATGCACTAATGCAATTTTTTTAATATATTCTTTTACCTAGAAACATAGTATGATGGCTTATAAAAAGGCTTATAAGAAAGTGACATTTAAATGCAAACTCTATTGCTAAAACATTTTTCAGCAATAACAGTCGCAAATAAAAATATTCAGAAAAATATGGACTATTTTAGAAAGAAAAACCAGGAAGATGTTCTTAATAATGGAAGACATAATAAAAATCAGTTATGATTTGGATTTCAGGATCAATAAGAAAAAATGAAACTAACAGAGTTAAGCAGTTCAAAAAAGAAACATGTTCACTGAATATCGCAAATTTGGATTGTTATAGATCAGCCAAAACAAGGGTTAGGCAATATAAATGATGGCAAGATTCTTTTCATATCCAGAAACATCATCTGAAATAACAGGAGTGGACTTAAACCTTATTTTCATATTTAAAATAATCCTAGAAGTATTTGCATGCAGTTCACAAAATCCTTTATCATGCAGAAGATGTCATTAAATATCATTTGGTGCCACTTGGAGATCTATCAGAGGAAGTTCAGGAAAAAAGGAAGAAGGATTACAGATTTCATAGAGAACACAATACTAGAAAAATTTCACGAAATTCAACAAGTGAAGATCTATTTAATACATTATTGGTAAAGTCAGATCGGTTCATCTCCAGTATTGGAAATCAATAAAAGTGGAACATCGGGATTTAGATGAAGAAGTCAAAAAACTACTACAAAACAGAAATAACACAGAACAAAATATGGAATATTTGCAATCAATATTTGAATCAAATGAATAATAATTATAATTGTCTTTCATTGTTGTTTAAGTACGAAAAACATAGTATTAGTAAAAATAGTAATAAACCGAACCTCCCATTGTTACAAATGGTATTAAAATCTATTGCAGTTTTTATTTTTAAAAAGGTTTTTTTTTATCCAAATATGTGCGAAATGTTTTAATAAATAAGAAAAATTCAGAAAATACAAACCCTTATTTTCATATAAAAATTTTAAATAAAATTCAGAATCATTACGCTAATGTTCAGCACATTTATTTTGCTAAAATTAACAAATTTGACAGCAAAAAATAATTAATTTTTCTGAAGTAATATCAAGATTTTTAGATAATATTGCTAACGTTTTTTTTTAAGTGTAAATATTCTTTGAGTGCAAACAAATTTGAAAATTTGACAGCAAAAATTTTTCATTTTTCAGTAATAATAGCGAAATTTCCAGTTGATTTTACTATTTATTTTTGAGTGTAAAAATTTTTTTGAGCGTAAGCATTAACAAAATCTTATTATTGCAAAAAATGTTTAAAATCTATAATATTAATAGGCTAGGCGATTTCTTGTGATTTTGACTAAACGTATATTATTTGAAAGGTATTTCTTTTTAGCCGTTTTGCAGATTTTCAGATTTTTAAA
The DNA here is from genome assembly GCA_963682025.1 of Cordilura impudica. Classification (NCBI taxonomy): domain Eukaryota; kingdom Metazoa; phylum Arthropoda; class Insecta; order Diptera; family Scathophagidae; genus Cordilura; species Cordilura impudica. The sequence continues at coordinate 5,603,138 of OY821521.1, forward strand.
TTTTTTCCTTTATTTTGAGTAAATTGCATTTAAAGTTGCTTGTAATACATACATAAAATTATACATATGCTATGTGTGTGTTTATTAAATTTGTTAATGTGTTTGTAATAAAAATGAGTTTGTTTTTTTGTGTTGATTTGTGAATTGGCTATATTTGATTAGCATACCTTTAGGGTCTTTATTAAATGAAAACATAAAATTTCCTAGAATTTGCACGCGAATATTTTAATAAATAAATAAATAAAAAAATAGAAACCCATATTTCATGCTAAAAGTTAAAAAAAATCAAAAGTTCAACTTTGACCTAGAATTCCTTAAAAAGTACTCAATCAATTTAAATGAAATTAAAACTGAGTCAAGTTCAACTAAATATCTATCCATCAAAAAAAAAAACTATGTGGGTCCGATCACATGGGAGATGTGTAAACATCTATTTACCAAGGTTCAGAAAATACACACATGAAACACACAATGTTCTGTTCAAAAGCAGCCAACACATATCTTTATTTTCATATCAATTATGTGCGTTTCTAAATTTTCTACGGTGCCCAACACAACCATGACTGTGTTCGTTTTAATATTTCGTTATTTACACGAACATTTTTGTATCACGTACTTTTTGTTTCAATCACACATAAAGCACATATTTTTGAGTGTTGCTTTATTTGAAGTTCATGTTCTGGTACGTGTAGTGAAAAAAAAAGAACATGTACAATAAACAGGTTCGAGTTCAGTTATATTTTAAGTCGTGTTGTGGCTCGTGTAGTAAGAAAAAACAGAACATGTACAATAAACAGGTTCGAGTTCAGTTATATTTTAAACACGACTTAAAATATAACTGAACTCGAACCTGTTTATTGTACATGTTTTGTTTTTTTTTTTCAGTACACGTACCAGAACATGAACTTCAAATAAAGCAACACTCAAAAATGTGTGCTTTATGTGTGATTGAAACAAAAAGTACGTGATACAAAAATGTTCGTGTAAATAACGAAATATTAAAACGAACACAGTCATGGTTGTGTTGGGCGCCGAAGAAAATTTAAAAACAAACATAATTGATATGAAAATAAAAATATGTGTGTGTTGGTCTAAGTTATGTTTGTTTACATATATGTACGAGTTTTTTATTCAGTGTGTGTTTTTTTCTGAACTCTGCTATTTACACATCAATTAAAATCAAATAGTAAACGTCAGCTATGTATAGCCAGCAAGTGCTATGGTTGTTATACTTGATGGTTGCAGTTGTTTGCTATACATTCATGGCCTTTTCTGTTGGTTGTTTAATCAGCTAAATAAATTTGAATCATAATCTTTGCACCAATACACTTACATATAGATCACATTTTCCCTTACGCTGTTTTTGTGATTGTATTGTGAAATAGATTTTTACCCCCCTGATGTTTACACATCAAAAATACTAAAATATTTTGATCGATTCAAAAGTTACAGAATTTTGGCCAATTTTCCTGTACTTTAGACTTAGGTTTTTTTTTTGACTGTATGTAATTAAAAGTCTCAATTGATGAATATATTTATTTATGGCTTTTCCCGTATGCTGCGGGTATTTCTTTCTGTAATTTTGCACGTCCTGACACTTCAGTTAAGAAACTGATAATTACACAACAAATATAAAAAAGAACTATGTGTTACTTGTAGATGAATTCTTCCATCAATTTGACTTCCCCTTCAGCAGAGTCGTTTACGACTTTTGTTGAAGTAAATATTTCCTTTCCTTTATTGAAACTTTCATTGCGGGACCATTCACTGGCATCAGTTTGAATAAATGACGTGCTTATCAAACTACGTGGTAAATCCATATTTTTTTGGAGCTATATCGTAATATACTATTGACTAACTCCCGTAATTTTTAAACCATTTGTTGCTTTTCTTCAAGGGGTACATTGTCATTAAAAAGGGAAGAGAAGACTGGCTTATTTTCCAAGTATCAATGATGTTCTAAAATTTTTAAAATATCATTCCATGGGTCTTCAGTGGTTTTATTTGCAGTAAACCATGGTTTTATGTACATAATTCACTACAATAAAACCACATATCCTACATATTGCTTTCTCCCCATCTTCTGTTATTGCCAACTCACTTCTTAGTAGAAAAATTTTTATGGAGTAGATGCCTGATGATATGCACCATGTTCCTTCCAAAAGCATTAATACGATTACTAAAAACTCTGTGTAGTCATGCCAAAGCTCCTAATTATGTATTAGTGTTCTGAGACATATAAGAGTTTTTTGACGGTTTTCAGCAACAAGTTCCACTAGTTCGCAGTTTAAGATATTGTGAGAGTTAATTCTTGGGAAAGATACTTTGAATTTTTTAAATAATGGAATGTCGGCACCGCTTGAAGAATATAATTTTACTGAAGAAATAGCCGCTTGTAAAACTAATTAAAAAATGTGGTGATGATATGCCAGGAAAAGTATATTCAGTCCCTATTTCATCTGTAGCAATCTCCATTAAATCTTCAACATCTATTGGTAAATGTTGTATAAAATACGAAAGTTTGAACTTTATCTAGCAACCCCCATATCTCCAGTGTCAAAAACCGCAATAGAAATTTCTTTACCCGATCCTGATGGAATCTGCTGAACTCCTAAGAGCAGTTCTGTAAGTGGCGTTTTCACAATAACAGGCAAAGGATCTTGTTTCTCTATTTGAAAGAAGCTTAGTATCCCAATGGAAAACAGCAAAAATCAACATTTAAATGTGTGATTTCAGCTTAAATATTTATCACTGTATCTTCGCGACATTGTTATGGGTTCTGATTGAAGATTGATTTATTTCATAATCCATTGGATTTAACGATTAACTTTCTATGCATGCACTAAGTAAGTGAACTGCATCTCCAGCGCTCACTTTCCATTTGTCCATAGCGACACAATTAATTTTCTGCCCCGATGAATAGGTCCGAGTTAACTAGCTACATATTTCTACATCAGACAATTATTTTTTCAGGCCCCACAGTGTTAATCTAAATATTTTGCAACAAATAAACAATTGCGTCTGCTTAAATGAACATTTAGCAGAAAATGCAACCGTATTTTGATTCGTTAGCTGAGTAAGATCTTTACAGTGCAAGAAGCGTTTTATATCTCAATGTGGCACGTGTTAAAATTAAAATATCGATTTGAAATTTTTACAGAATAATCTTTTTTTGCTAGAAATAACAATTTAAATGGTTCCTGTTTTAAAAATTAAAAAAAAATAATGTCAGATAAGGACCAGTCTAGTATAAATGATGTATGAATTTTTTTTTATGTATGGATTTCTATGAATAAAAGAAAAACACACACATACACAGTCATTAAATTGTATCACTCTCTCTCTTGTGATATAAATTTAAATGACTGTTGATTGTTTGCTAAATAAAATGTTGGGGTGAGTGTCACTTTAGACAGACACAATTTGACATAAATTTAAAAAAGAAAATAATATACAAATCTCGTGCAGTGGTTTAATCAATTAGTTTTAATAGAAATGTATGATAAACATACACTTGACAAAGGTTTATAAAATCCTCTTTAAACTTAGCCGAATTTTTTATATTACACTGTTATACGGTATATTGAGCTTGAGTTGATGTTTGTATCTATCTAAAATACTTGGCCTAACTACAGCTCTTTTGGTTGTTCCAATTCGCTAAGAATAATTATTTATATATTCACACTCAAATTACCTTAAGACCCACAAAATCACAGCTAAGTATGATTACTTTAGTCAGGCTACTGTATTGAACTCTTCCATCAATTTGACTTCCCTTTCAGCAGAGCCGTTTACGACATTTATTAAAGTAAATATTTCCTTTCCTTTATTGAAACTTTACGAGATTTTAACATGTTTAAATAAATTCAAGGACTTTTTGGTTATCAAACTACGTGGTAAATGCTTTTCCAAAAAGAAATTTTATTCATATTTTTCAGAGCTAAATCCTATGATACTATTGATTAACTCCCGTAATTTTTAAGCCGTTCGTTGCTTTTCTTCAAGGTGTACATTTTCACCAAAAAGGGAAAAGAGGACTGGCTCATTTTCTATGTACCAATGATGTTTTGCAAATTTTTGTAAGCAAGCGCCTGCAACTACAGCATCTTCAATAGTAAAATATCTTTTGTCGTCGATAGCATGAATTTCGAGAAAGGGTAGATCCAACTTTGCTGTCCTCAGACATGAAGAAATTCATATCAGATGCTATTTTTATATGGCGACTAGCTGGACCGCTCATCATATTTGGCAAAGTCACTTATTTTTCTCAAAAACAAAAAATAATCAAATTTGTAAAAAATCTATGTAAGACTTTTATTTTTTTAAGGTCGGGAAGCTGGCATATAGATTTTATTTGTTTTACTACTGATTAATGGCAATAGTAAATGCACATAAATTAATCTGAAGTTAAGGGCAATTTAAGCCGTGGGCTAGGTCTGAACATGCTCCGATTTTCACAAATTTCAATAGTGATCGTCCTTATACACCCTAAGCTCATATACCTAAAGTTAAGCCTACGAGCATTGGTTAAAAATCAGTTATCATACCATACAGATTTTACATCGTATTAATTTCAGAAGATACAACTCTGTTCAAACAAACAATCGTTATTTTTGAATTTTTTAAAATATTTTTGCTATATTTTTTTTTAATATTTTTATATATTTTATTACGCGTAAAACAATAATCATGTTTAACCATGCACAATCATGTCTACTTTCTTACATACACAATCACCCCTGTTCTTGTAACCACTATCACAAAAAAAAACTCGTAAATGAAAAAATTCTTAAATCTACGAGTTTTTTGCTGTTCTCTAGTTTCAATAAGAATATTTTTTCACTTATTTTTCTCAAAAACAAAAAATAATCAAATTTATAAAAAATCTATGTAAGACTTTTATTTTTTGAAGGTCGGGAAGCTGGCCTATAGATTTTATTTTTTTTACTACTGATTAATGGCAATAGTAAATGCACATAAATTAATCTGAAGTTAAGGGCAATTTAAGCCGTGGGCTAGGTCTGAACATGCTCCGATTTTCACAAATTTCAATAGTGATCGTCCTTATACACCCTAAGCTCATATACCTAAAGTTAAGCCTACGAGCATTGGTTAAGAATCAGTTATCATACCACACAGCTTTTACATCGTATTAATTTCAGAAGATACAACTCTGTTCAAACAAACAATCGTTATTTTTGAATTTTTTAAAATATTTTTGCTATATTTTTTTAAAATATTTTTATATATTTTATTACGCGTAAAACACTAATCATGTTTAACCATGCACAATCATGTCTACTTTCTTACATACACAATCACCCCTGTTCTTGTAACCACTATCACAAAAAAAACTCGTAAATGAAAAAATTCTTAAATCTACGAGTTTTTTGCTGTTCTCTAGTTTCAATAAGAATATTTTTTCTCGTTTTAATTCACATAGAAAAGGCTTTGTGAAATCAAAACAAATGCCCTTTTTTTCTACTAAGCAGGTCTTAAGAGATGAAAAAACTACAAAAAACTACTTGATATTTAAACTCTAACATGTTTTTTATTGAACCTTCTCATTATTTTAAAAAATTAGACATTAATTTTATGAAAAAAACGATTTTAAAAAACGTCTACATTTTGCGCTGATTAAAAAAAAAAAACTCGATGTTAATAAAACACACTTTTTGCGATGATACTGTTCTATAACTATAATAAAAACTTTTTATTTACACAATCTATTTTCCATTATAATTTTTTCAATTATAACATAGATTCTTTATGCACTAATTATTGCAAATAAAGGAATTAAAAAAAAATTTTTCATCAAATCACATATTTTTATTTTTTTTGCATATGTTCGCAACAGTTGTGATGCCAGTCAATTGCAATTTATTTGAATATCGAAATTTTTTTTTGGTGATGCCTAACTTTTTAAAAATAGAAAAGTCATTTTTAATTGAATGAAATTGAAGAACAAAAACAATTAAATGAACAAATAAGTTGTTATTTTAAAAGAAAATATTTTTCCTTATACTTTTTCTATAAACTTAAGAAAAAATATGCACAAAATACTTAAAAGTTTTTTGTGAAACTGAATAAAGAACCATATGGCACCTCGGTTTCTGGATAACATATGTTCTTAACTCAAACATATGGTTCTTAACTCAAACATATGTTTCCATTAAATAAATAAAAAAAGTGGTTTCAAGAAACCCAAAATTTCAATTTCATGTGATTTTAAATTCACTCTTATTCAAATAACGTTTCAAGAACAGGGCTGAATGTGTATATAAGAAAAGTGTGAACTATGTATTATTTTGTTACTAGGTGAGAACATTAATTGTGATCAACCATGCACAATCATGTCTACTTTCTTACCTACAGAATGTAAGAGAAGTGGAATGATTCTACATGCCCAAATTTATTCTACAAAGAACTGTTTTGATATAAAGTTTGGTTACTGGGTAAAAGCAATAATCTTTTATTTTCTACTTGTTGCCAAGGGTAAATCATGATTCTGCATGCCCAGTTTTTTAATGTTGTTTTATTGTAAGAGAAAATAGAAAGGCATGCACAATCATGATCAGTTGTTTAACCTTTTTACATTACATTTTCATTATTTGACATTATTATAAGAAGATATGTAAATTAGATGATTATCCTTGAATACTTATAAACTTGAATCAAAATTATCCTTTATTAAAGAAAATAATTATTTTAAATATAAAATATATTTTAAATAAATAATTATCGTCGTGTTTATTTCGAATAAAAAACCTACGACAAAATTCTAGACCGACTATAATACTTGTTGTTAGAAACATCAGCGCAAACTCATTATATCCTGACCACAAAGTGCTATAGGATATTACGAATACTTGATTTCAAAATACTCCCCATATGATCAATACACTTTTGCATACGTTTGACCCGATTTTCGAGGCACTATACCCATTCGCAGCTAGCGAACCACCATCAACCACTTTTTGACTTCGCAATTCCTTTTTACTTGTGAGAATAAAAATAAGTTATTGGGGCTGTTCTGCCGATATTACATCAATTCGATGTTTAAAGTGTTAAAAAAGTATTGCTATGGTGGATCCGTGTTTGACGGTTTCTTTACCTTATTTGTCCAAAGAACGCTAGCAAAATTATGAAGGTTCACCTTTCTTTATTGATTGCTTTACTTTGCTGGACATGTCCGGTTTTTTCCATCATATGTTCCATTTGTTGTTGTTGGCTCATGTTGAAAGATTTATACAGTCTACTGTTAATATTCTATTTTTTTTAAACATTTCTTTGGAAATTATGTGGTATCTTTTTGACGGCATTATTAAATGTATGCGAGTGGTTGTAATGCCGAAGAAGGCCTAAATTTCAATATAAGTCACATTACTATCTTACAATATCAGTAGAAGTCTTCTAACGATCTCGTGCTAGAGCGAACGACGATCGCGATTGAATTCAGAAAACCAACGAAACGTGGTGGCCTGGAATGAGGCTTCATCAATAAAAGTTGAAGCGACTATAAATTTCTTACTTGTGGCAAACACACAATGAGGCTTCATCAATAAAAGTTGAAGCGACTATAAATTTCTTACTTGTGGCAAACACACAAACATATGTATGTATGTATTTCATTGAAGCAAATAAAACAACAGCTGGTATGAGTTGAATTTCGCTGGTTGTATCATATGAAATAATATTAAATATAATGACACCTTGACCAAAGTATGTATCTCCACGTTTTGCCACGTCTATAATTTTGAATTATTAACCTCTTCAGTTAAGTAGTGTATGCGTGTGTGTGTGTGTGTGTATATTTATTATTATTTTTTTTATTTAGGTATAACCTTAATACAATAATTTGTTTTCATACATACGAACGACTACAGGAATAGCAATAGAAAGTGTTTCACTGTTTAATTTCAATGTCTATTACAGGGTCGAATATTTAAGGTGAATATTTGAAATGTTTGAATGCTTACAATTATTTTTGTTATGAGTTGAAAACGTGATGCTCAATATTTTGTTGTTATGATAAATAAATTCAATTAAGTAACGGGAAGCGAAAAAAAAGAATTTTCATACAATTGACATGATTATAAATTAAGATTTTTCCATTAATATGCTTAATAACAAAAATTTACATAAGAGAAGGTTGACTTAAAAGGTAACGATTATTGGATTTTTTTTTTATTATTAAATTTAAAAATGATAATTTTTTTTTTCAATATTTTGAAAAGTCGTTGATTACACTTTTGTGCTTAATGAAGACAAACGTTTTAAGTATTATTATTAAATATGGTTGTATTTATTTATTACTGTTTAATCTTGTTCAAAAATATACAAATATTCCTCATTATTTCTTATCGTTTTGCCATTATTTCTCAAGTGCCAATAACTTGATGGCGAACGGTAAACATTTTAATTAAAAATTTGCAGTAGAAAGTAATCTTATGCATTTTATATAGATTCTTTCAAAATTCAATATATTAATTTACTAATAAAAAAAAAAAAATTATAATCATTCAAGCTATCTATACAATTTTTGGGGTTGCCCTGTATACATACAGCTACGTGCAACTAATTAATAACGGTAGTATACAATAATTTAAACGTCATATCTATAATATTAATATACTAGGAGATTTCTTGTTACCGATGTTTTGTTCGACCGTTTTATCCCGATTTTGACTAAACGTATATTATTTAAAAGGTACTTCTTTTTATCCGAAGATTTTATTACAGATTTTTAAATTTTTTTCCTTTATTTTGAGTAAATTGTATTTAAAGTTGCTACTAACACATACATAAAATTATACATATGCTATGTTTGTTTTATTAAATTTGTTCATGTGTTTGTTAATGAGTTTGTTATCTTCATTCACAATAATAATAAACCAAAAAAGTGTTGGTTTGTGAATTGGCTAAGTTGAGAAGTAAATTTTCCTAGAAATTGCACTCGAATTTCGAGCGCTGGAATCTGCTAGTTAAAGTCAATATTCATGAAATAAAATTTCACATTTCAGCTAATTCAACTCTATTCATCTAAAATTCACCAATGGTAACATCTATTTTACCGATATTTTTTCTGTGTGGTTTTTTTTTTTTTAAATTTGTGAAGTTAATTAATCGTGCACTAAATAAGGAACAGTATATTTATTTGATTGTTATTCCATGGAGTGTTTTTCATTTTTGAAAAGCATTAACTACTTGTTTGACATGGATAAAAATAAATATTGTGATATCACTACTCGGAAGATTTCTGCACAAAGGTATCAGAATTAAAGCAGTTACTGCGAGACCAGAAGCCATGGTTAGCAATGCGTTGAAATATTTCAAGAAGTATTGGACTACATAGAAGGTGGCTTGAAAACAAAGAAGCTGAATTACAACAGCTCGAGAAGATGCAAAAATTGTTCTTAAGTCGAAAATAAAATCGCATAAATCCAAAAATGAGATTCGGGTTGCAATCTTTGGTGAAAGTGAAGCAAAACTATCTGTAGATGCACCAAAGCGACGATTGCGAGAAGCTGGATACTTTGGAAGAACGTCTCGAAAGAAGCCCCTATTATCTGAATGTAACCAAAAGAAGAGATTAGGGATTGCAAGAAAGTATCGTGATTGAAGCTCGTGGAATGGAACAAAATATGTTCGTTGGAAAAAATGTGTTTGCCGTTCAAAGTCGAAAGAATTTGATCCGAAATACACCCGTGGCACAGTGGAGTTGGGCCGATGTACAAAATTTAATGTTTTATAGACATGTTCCAATATGGAAGAATCCTAAACGATACAATACTTTATTTTCATGAAAATATACCGGTAACAGGGATATTTCAGCAAGACAATGATAAACAATGGTTTATAAATAATTCGGTTACTGTTCTTGATTGCAATTCATATAGTCCCAACTTAGAACTTTTGAAAAAACAAAACTTAGCTTGTTAAAGATGAGCAATTTTGATAATCTCTACACCGAAATAAAAGGTCTTGGGAAGCCTTTCCAAATAACTTATGAGAAAATTTTATGGCTTCAATGCCTCGCACATGTAAATATGTTATCGATAACAAAGGTTTATTTTTAAAATAAATATTTGTTTTTTTATAAAAGTTATGATGTGTTCTTAATTATGTGCACCACTGATATAAATCATATTTGAAAATAATGGTCACAAGTTTCTCAATAGTAAATTCGTTGATACAAGTAGCATCTATATTCCAGAGTAGAAAGTTAAATTTACTATACGATGACGAATTATTCCAAAATCGCAGTACATTTAGTTTTATTTGCTTAAAGCTGCCGTATTCGTAATATGTTCCTAATTGGTTGCACGGAGCTGTATATAGCGCTACAACTCCATTGAAGTCTTAGCATAACAAATGAAAACCTCCAAATTGTAATAAAAAATCTTTACATTTCACTGGATTATTACCCACCGGGCTTGGAATTTTTCTGTTAAGCGTAGGATAACAAACAATACAACCGGCGCCCTGTGGCAGATTTTCTGAGAATTCTACCAAAAGTCCGAACAGGGTAATACAAAATACATTGTTTTGGGCTAAAAAAATTTTTACACATAAAATTTTTGTTTCTAAATAAAACATTTTTTAAGAAAAAAAAAAAAAATTTTTTTTAAGCTAAAACAATTTTTTTTATAAAAAAAACTAAAAAAAATAAACTACAACAAGTACATTGTGGAATCGAATTGCACATGTTGACATTTCATAGACCCTGGGACCAGAACATACTTTTTAAAATGTCTTTGGGGCTCTGAATCTGCGTCTGAAAATTGCTCAGAAGAAAACATCTAAATTTTATTACATCGCCAAGCTATTTTGAAGATTCCCTGAAAATTTAATTAAAATCGGTCCATCCGTTTTTATATATGGGACGTTCTTTGCCAAACGGAACAACGCTCGGACCAAAATCCCGTTTGATAAATTTTAATGATTTTGGGCTCAAAATTTTCGTTTTTGAATCCGCTATCTGGTCCCGTTGAACGATTTTAAAAATTGCAAAGTGGAAGTTCAAAATGGCGCCTAGAAATCCAAGAAAAATCGAGTCTTCGAATCAAAATATTCGTGAAAAAAATTTTTGCAATCAATATCATTGCTTTTGTGTCTCATGTTGTTGGTAAAGGATGGCTCTAAAAAGTGATGTGATAGGCTCGTCAAATTCAACATGGCGGATCCAAGATGGCGGCCCGAACCAGATGGAAAATGTGTTTTTGAAAAATGAACCAAATTTCGTCGAATTCAGTATAGGGGGGTTTTCGGGGTCGCTGATCACAAAAAAGACATCAGATTCACAAAATTCAAAGATGGCGCCAAAGATGGTCGATTTCAAAGAGGCCATTTGTATGGGCACTAGGTCTGAACATGAACCGTTTTTTTAGAAATTTCAAAAGCGATCGTCTAACTATTCGTTATTCGAAATAATTACTTAATTAATCGTCTAAAATTCCTCGACTAATAACGCAGACATATCGTATGGACAACAAAGTACTTTGTAATCAATACCAAGTATTATCGAGATATGTACTTGATACTAAAATACCAGTAATATAAAATTTTTATACGCTGAATATTAGGATACTTTCCAATAAGTTTTGTAAAATTAATATTTTCTCTGGATTTAAAAAAATACACACATATACCGATCGATCCAGAAAAAAATTAAATAATACTTTAAAAGAATCCATATATATGACAAGTATCGAAGTAAAAAAAATACTGGAGAAGTACTTGACAAATACCGTCATCAACAGGTGTCCGCATAAGTATCAAAGTACTTAACATAGTATATATCAAGTATCGTATTACTTTTAAAATATTTGGTTACTTGTGAAATCTCATGTGCCAATTTTCCGATCATAAAAAATTCTATTGTCGGGAGAAAATCGCACCCTACCCGCAACTCTTCTTGAGGAGTCTTTTATTACCTACTTCTCCGATCAGTTTCGACTCATTTTCGTTTGTTATTGTGTTTTCAATAAATCTCCTTTAAAGCCTATGCGTGAATCTTTTTTAATCGCACATGAGATCATCATCAAAAGTGCTCGAAGAAGACTCAGTAAGGTGATCTTTCAAATACTGACTGGGATCTTAGTAATAAACAAAATGCGGACTTCAGTTATCAATTAAAGTATAAACAAGTAAGAGTGTTAAATTCGGCTGTGCCGAATCTTTGATACCCTCCACCTCGGTTTGAGTCTTGATAATAAATGTAAATGAAAAAGTAAACAATTTGTTAAACTTAATACCAAATTATTTCAGCAAATTCTTTGGGTTGGTTTTCTTCTTTTCTATTATTTCGGATTTATTTCGGTGTTTGCTTTTTGGTCATCGTGGTTGCTGATCGGCATGCATTTTGGTTATATACCTATATGCATGCGTTTCCGGTTATATGACATAACTTCTCGTTTAATTTAGTTTTTGCTAATTAAATAGCTCGCCCTAACCTCCATTGCAAAGGTAATGGTTGTGTAGAGTGGCTATATGCATTAAATCGTGCTAATTGGAGATGGCTGTATAGTTTCTTTTAACTGGCCAAATATTTCTTCATTGTGGCCATATAGGTCGGATGGAGTAACAAAATAATAACCAAAAAAAAAAGCTCTCTCAACTTTTTTTTTTAAATATTGCCATATTTTGAAAACATAGAGAATAAATTTATAATAATAAATAATCAAATTAGGGATGAAAAACGCAAAAAACGAAAAGTCCCAAACATTTTAAATAAAATAATTTAATGTTATCTATATTTTCTGAAAAACTTCAAATTTTCATCCAAAAAAAATTGTGAAAATTTATATATAAAAAATAACATTCTCATAAAATTACGTTTACTTATGTAACAATTTTTATGTTAGCAATTCTTAAATATCATTTGAGGTTTTCTTAAATTCATTGAATTTAAATTAATATCGACAAATCTGTTTTTCTATTTATTTAAATTGTAAAGGAGTGGCATCTCTGTCAAAATAAGCGAAAAACACAAAGAATAGAAAAAAACAAATTACTTCGTGTTTGACAGGATGATTTTATGTTTATGTTTAATATCTTTATTTTTTTTACTAATATTTCTGTTTATTTATTTGAAAATGAAATAATGAATTGAATATGCTATTTAATTTTTTTATTTATATAAAAAAGTTTTTTAATTAAAGCAAAATATTTTCACTATATCATGATTTTTATTTATGTATGACGACATTTCAACCTAAAAATTTAAGTTTTTATCGATTGGATAAACAACACAAAAATGGTTGTCGTTTAGATAACAACAACAGCTGACTTTAACAATAGCGAATATCGTTTCAAAATTTTACTGATAATTTTGCAATTTTCTTTTTTTTTACAATTCGACTATCGTTAAAAGAAGTTACTGAATCGCGGTACTGAAAAGTTATTAATATCTCCTGAATGGCAATATTTTTTTTAAATGTAAACATTTTTAAATGTAAAGATATTTCTAAATTTAAAATTATTATTTCCGACGTTTTGATATGATTTTCTGAAACTCAATTAATATTTTCTAATTTATAATTGGAAATTTTATTTTCAGTTTTTATTATAATTGATATTTTCTTAAATTTGAATGGAAAATTTAAAAAGTGAAATTTTGTATTTATGTGAATAATAATGCTTTATTAATTATAAACAATTTTTAAAAATTAGATGTAATCGCAATCAGATATTTTATAGGTAAAGCAGAATAATAATTCTATATAACTATGTAGAACTGTTTTGTAAGCAAAAAACTCATTGACGAACTCGGTAACTCTATTTTGTAAAGACAACAAAAAGTTAACCCCCCAATCTCACATCACACTGAAATTGTAAAATCGTTGTGTACGTATTATCAACGAAAAATTGTTCGAATTAGTCGAATCCATCGCCATTAAATTTTATGCTCAAACATCTGACTGCAATCTCATTTTTAAAATGTTGTCGAAGCGTAAACTTGAAAACATTTGTATACTTCTCTCTCTTATTTTATTTTAAGTAGAGTTACCAATTTTATTATACAGGCACATGTTTGAGGGAAAATGTTTACATTTATTATTATTAGTATTATTTTAATAATAGTTAATAATATTTATGCTCTATAATTAACAAACTTGCGTTTTTGTATGCGCATTTCAAAAAATAAATCATTATAATAGATTTAACAAGTTAAAACTTTAATTACAATTTTACAGAAGCCAGTAAATTTGCATTAAATTTATAACAGGGTAACATTAATCATCGTTAGTGTCTGCCACTATTCGCACGAAAAATTTGGTGCCATTAGTGTGACCACTGCGGAAAATGTGTGTGTATTAGTAAAAAAAATGTGAGTGTATTGAGTTTTTCGAACTTGCAGTGTGATGTGAGATTGGTGGGTAATATGCCAAACTTATGTTCATATTTGTAAAAGAATAATGAAAAAACGTATGAAATAAATGACCAACCCGTGTATACTCTTAACATTGTTCTGTATGATATCTAGTTGAAAATATTAACATTCATGTTAAAATAGAAATAACTATTGCAAAGCTAATTGGAACAAACAAAAATTATGGCGGCATCTATTGTGGCATAGTCACGCTGAGCAAAATGAAGTGACACTCTGTTATACAAAAGAAATGTATTTTCCCCACAACAAAATACTGCAGAATTTTATGTAAATAAAATAACCGATTTATTTCTAACATGCAGTTACTATGAATATACATACATACATATATATAATATATGTACATTATTTGTATTATTTAATATATGTATGTATGTATATTTAAATATTACACACAAAAAATACAACATCAAACGTTATTTTTGTGTTTTTCTCTTTAAATAAATTAATACATAAATTTTTTTGCTAAATTTACATTTGGGCAATTCACAACAGGTGTTGTATATTGTATGTTGTATTGAAATACACAATACAATCATTTGTTGTGAACACTCAGTTGTATTTTCATATTGTAAAACGCTTTCTTTAGTAATTTTCGATCCAACGAGGAAAGATCGCTTCGTCGCTTCTGCTATTTTGTATAAGAGAAAACACTTGTCAGTGTTTGCTTTTTGGTCGTGAGATGTACCCTGGAGTTTTAGTTACGTACCTCTTGCATTTTAATTTATAATGAAAAAAAAAATGTTAAATGTTTTGGTTGGTACTGAAAGAGAAAATACATACTAAAAATATAAACATTAATTTTTATATAAATAAACTTATCGATGTATTTGCGTTATTTGCCATATTTTATTTTATAATTATTTATGCTGATAATATTCTATGTATTTGTTTTTTCTTTTTCATAAAAACTGGCATTCACTTGGAACTGATATGTTATGATACAATATACAACATTTACTAAACATAGCAAATGAAGTTGGATCGTGTATCAGATTTTTCAGTGAAAATTACCAACAACAATTTTACACTATTGTAAAGTGATACACGATACAAGAGATACAACGATACATTACCCATTGTGAATTGCCCAATTGTTTTTTTTATTAACAACTAGGTATTTTAGCATTATTTGCTTTAGATGTTGGTGAATTTTTACTCCCTTTATATTAACTCGTAGTGTCTGCTTGTCGAAAAAATTTTGGATCGATTTTAACCACTTTCCCGTGACCCAATCGATCTGAAATTTTGCAGGCAGGCTTGTGGCAATGACAGAAATGATCTAACATATTTTTTTAGTGATGCCAAAACAATGGAAACTTTTAAATTTTTCTACCAGAGTTGATAAAAAAATGTACAAAGGGTTTGTTTTTGTTATATTATTACCATAACGACCACAAAAACAACAAGTCCACCTATGAAAACAATGCAACATTTAGAATAACAACAAGAACAATATAGAAATATCATGTTTTTCATTTTTTTTTACTTTTTCAGAGATTTCCCTGGACCTGTTCCACCGATTTTAATGATTTTTGAAGTAGAAATCTTTCCATGAATTTGGTGAATCATTCTCACTAAAAATGATCACTGTAGCTGCACTATTGAGGGCGTGATCGTGACAAGAACAACATAGAAAATTATTTTTTTTTCAAGACTTTTTTAGTTCTTCATTCAAATCTCGGGCCCTAATCGACCGATTTGGACGATTTTAAATAGCAAATTTCTCAGGATGTTAGTGAATCATTTTTTATGTCAACGAGTACCCTAGCTGCCGGATTGATGCCGTCATCGTGATTTCCACAGACGGACAGACGGACAGACGGACATCGCTATATCAACTCCGGTTGTTATAAGGATCACAAATATATAAATTTTATGGGGTCCAAAATTTTTTTTCTAATTATTACAAACGGAATGACAAACTTATATATACCCTCTGCACACTGGAGTGGAGGGTATAACAACTCTACAACAGCAACAATGAGTCATATGTTTTTCAAATAGGAAAAAACTGTTTATGTGTTAGTTTCGGTCATTCCCCAGTATGCATTGAAATATTATTTCGCCAATGTTGGAGAAAAGTTAAGTTCTTAAATTGATGTCAAATGTAATTCTCAACTTGGGTTGAACAATTTTTCTCCTTGTTTGCTTTCAACTTGACATCAAGTTGAGACTTAACATTTTTTCCAATCTTTGAGAAACATTTTTACTCTCAATTGGATATCCAACACTTTTCTCCACTTGAGACCAAACATTTTTTCAACTTGAATACGATTTGTGTTAAGTCTGAGATATTATTTAAATATGTCATAAATAATAAATTAAATTAAAAAATTCCAAAAAAGTACAAATAAATCATTGATATATTTTTAATTATTTCTGCTTTTTGTCGAATTTTTCAAAAAATGTACAACTAATTAATTCATTTATTTTTAATTCTAGATTTTAAAAAATGTACATAATATGTACATTTAATGTTAAATATGTACATAGTAATGTTAAATATATAATGAAATTAAATTGAAACATTAAAAAAAGTACATTGTTTTCATTTCTAAAATTAGTATAATATGGCAATTCCGTACCTTCCATTTGATACCGATTGGAAATATTTCTTTGCTATCAAGTTGAGAATCACAAATTTCTCAATTTGATAACTATGAAAATCGCCATATAAAAAATGTGCCTTTTAAGTTGAGAAGACTATATTCGAACTATTGAGGGCATTTGAGAATTAACGTTGGAGATTTGAGAAATGTATTTGATCTCAAATGCACCTCAAGTTGATAGCAAACAAAAATGTTTATTGGGACATTTATTGTAGGGTCGTTTGCACACACACAAAAAATAGAAAATAAATTGTCAATAAGCAAAGCAAGTGGCTTCGAAATTCGATGATGCCAGTTAATCATTTTTTGTTCACGCGGAATTTATAATTGGAGGAATTTTTTTCTCGAGAAATGTATTTTCCGTGAGAAAGAAATTCCTTGAGAATATTCATAATTGGGATGAATAACTTTTAATTGGAACTTTTTAGTCAGAATAAATCATAATTCTAGTTAGATATTGGTTAATATTTAATTAGAAAAAATATTGTGGTGGCATCTACGCAATTATTGAGGCAGTCACGGAAAAATTAAATGCAAGTCTGTTTTTTTTAATATAACAAAAATGGATTTTCCCTTTAACAAAATATGGCAGAATTCTTTATAAATGAAATGCAAAATGGAAAATCAATTTTGTGCTAATTCTTAACAAAATTAATAAAATATATATATGTATTATTATATTTATTAATATTTGTAATTTTATTTGACACAATTTCACACACAGTTTTACAGATCAACTGTTTTCAACTGATTTAGAAGTTTTCTGTTTTTGAAACAGTAGTGCCAATTTGTAACATTTTGTGATGTAATGAAAATCGCAGAATAATAAGTTAATACACAATAAAAAATATTAAATTTTTAAGTTTTATATACATATTGCAATAAAAAAAACTTTGGTAAATTTACATTGAACATGGTCAGAAATGAATGAGAAAAAATATATAGGCATTTTAGAAAAGCACATTTAATATTAAACTTTATGCACAAAATATATGGGTTTTTGTTGTTTCGAATTTAACTGTGGCTCTAAGTGAAAAGTTTTAGACCGATCGTATATTACATCTTGAGGATCCTCACCTAATATTTTCAAATATTTTAAATTCTTTTTAACTCATTTAACCTCATTACGAAAATAGTAAAACAGTAAATATGGAAAATCCACGCACCTCAAAAAATTGTTTTCTATGAAATAAATTAAAGACATTTCATATTATACAATTTTCTTTCAAAAATGTATCAATTATTGCAAATTTGAAATTTGACATACAGTATTTGTACATATATTTGTATAGATTTCGCAGTATGAAAAGAACTATTATTTCTTTATTTAGAATATATGTAAGTATTGCTCGCAAAAAAATGCAACATCATGAATGAAACACATAGACGACTGCTGGCAGCAGCATTTGTAGTCGTATAGTCAGCTACTTGATTTTTCTGAATACGACAGCAGCATATAATACAAATGCTTTTTATTTAAATATACAATTACTTTTACTTATTTAAAATGCATTAGTACAACGTAAAAATAAATAAATTAGTTTAACGCCTTTTGATTATTAATGGAATTATAGCCTTTCATTTTGCGATTTTTTTTTAAACAAAATAAAATATTTCATTGCACTAACTTCTTTTACATATTTTGTTATATTGTCAACACTATTTTTGTTTTGTAGCCAACAAAACACACTTGCAGTTTTTTTTTTCTATTTGAAGAACATATGACTGCCATTGTTGATGTTGTAGAGTTGTTTTTTTTTGATTTTGTTTCGTTAACTCTTTTGTATTAAAGCACCTCCAATATATGTATCCATTTTAGTTTGCAAATTCAGTATATTTATAATTTATTACTTACAGCAAAAAATAATAGAAACAATTTTATCAGTTATGCTTACGAAACTATATAAATAGACTTGAAGTTGGCCGCAAAAGCAGTAGCCTGTGTACAGAACAAGTTAGCGACATGTAACTGTTACGTAACGTGTCAGCCTTTTTTTCACATGAAAAGTATTGGGACGTTCCGGTTACGTTCGGTAACTGTTTTAAATGATTTTCATGTAAAAAAAAACAACTGACTCGTTACGATTACGGGTAGAAAACATTGACCTTTTATATGTATTATAATGCTATGAATGCATTTATCTTTATTTTATTTTATTTATATATTCTTTTTTTTGTATTGTATATTATTTTTTTTTATTATTATTACTATTTCATTTAATTATTTTTTTCTTTAAATAAATTAATACATAAAAATTTGTTTTTTAAATTATTGGTGAACTTTTACTCCCTTTACTTACTGCCTTTATATTAACTGGTAGTGTCTGCTTGTCGACAAAATTTTGGATCGATTTTTAGCCCCTTTCCCGTGAGCCAATCGATCTGAAATTTTGCATGCAGGCTCGTGGCAATGACAGAAATGATCTAACAAATTTTTTTAGTGATGCCAAAACAATGGAAACTTTTAAAATTTTCTACCAGAGTTCACAAAAAAATGTACAAAGGGTTTGTTTTTATTATATTATTACCACAACGACCACAAAAACAACAAGTCCAGCTATGACAACAATGCAACATTTAGAATAACAACAGGAACAATATGGAAACATCATGTTTTTCATTTTTTTTTTAATTTTTCATAGATTTACCTGGACCTGTTCCACCGATTTTAATGATTTTTGAAGTAGAAATCTTCCCATGAATTTGGTGAATCATTCTCACTAAAAATTATCACCCTAGCTATCCTATTGAGGGCGTGATCGTGACAAGAACAACATAGAAAATTATATTTTTTCAAGACTTTTTTTAGTTCTTCATTCAAATCTCGGGCCCTAATTGACCGATTTGGACGATTTTAAATAGCAAACTTTTCAGGATGTTAATGAATCATTTTTTATGCCAACGAGCACCCTAGCTGCCCGATTGATGCCGGCATCGTGATTTCCACAGACGGACAGACGGACAGACGGACAGACGGACAGACGGACAGACGGACAGACGGACATCACTATATCAACTCCGGTTGTTATAAGGATCACAAATATATATATTTTATGGGGTCCAAATTTTTTTTTCTAATTATTACAAACGGAATGACAAACTTATATATACCCTCTGCACACTGGAGTGGAGGGTATAAAAATACCAGAAGTAACAAACTTCAATTATGCATTCTTTAATTTATTTTTATGGTTTGAATTTTTAAATATAAAAATCCTTAAACACAATGCAATTATAATTTTAACTTTATCAGTACAAAAAGATTCTGTCGAAATATGTTGAAAATTTATTACAAGCTTTTTTTTAAATTTAAATAACCGGTTTTTATTGTTGGTATCAAAATATGGCTGTGATTTGTTTGTGCAAAAGTTCCTCACAACAACAAATAAGATGGCCGCAAAGTCATTGAAATCTTAATTAATGGCATAGGCGTCGTTTAAAACCATTTTATTATAGTATTTTGTTCTGGAATTTTTTATTGACAGATTTTGTATATTCAACGATATTGAAATTTTATTGCGTTTCGTTTTAAGAATAATCATTTTAAAAGTATTAAGAATTGACCTGATTTAAACACCTTTTTTTATCAAGATGTAGGTTATTTTTATTGTTTTATTGTTGTTATTACTGGTATTATAAATCTTGTTAACTTAACCAAATTGTATATTGATATGTTTTGACTATTTAAACTTACTAAACGTATCTGTACTTTGTTTTTGTTAATTTAATAATAACTACGTTCCAATTTAAATTCAACCGTTTAATTCAACAACTTGAACACAACTGTTTAGTGATGTTAATGAATTTTTCCTTATATCAACTACGTTAATCCGAACAAACGAAAGTGAATTGCAGTTGAAAAGCTTCCCAAAATTCACCTTATCTCACTCAGAAAAAAGCACCCATGCAATAACATGTACCTGAAAATTTAAGTGATGCCGGAAATAATTATAAGCTTATTCCCAATTTTTAATATTTAAATACCCAAACTTTAATTGGTTTATAAGTATCTTGAAAGCTATATGAGAGCAAGACAAATTCTAAGTTCGCCACGAATTCAACAAAATTTGGGCTACCACTAAATGAAATCGGCATAAATTCCAAATTTAATGAGGATCTTGTTGAAAGTTAAAAAGTTAAAAAGCTTAAAGTTAAATTGTAATAATCCCATCATCTTAAGAAAAATCCGCCTTCTGTCTGGTAACCATGTTCAAATATGATTTTTTTACGGAGAGTATTGCGTATATTTTTGTTGTGTAGGTGAGATAAATTGTTTATTATTTTAAAACTTTAAACAAAAACAAACTGGCTTTTCGTGTGCATAACGAGTATGTGAGATTCTCGAAAACAAATTGTTTGAATTACAGTAAATACTTCAATGAAATCACGTTTTTTGCAATTCTTCATTAAATACATAATATTTTGTTTATGATACAACAGACTCTTTACTTTTAATCCTATACATTTTATTTTAAATATTACACTGTTCGACAGTACATAGTACACACGAATCAAATTATATACGACTGAGCCCAAATGGAATACAACTATGCTTATTAGGGTGGGTCAATTTTTTTCTTCAAAAATAGTATAGGAAAAACATAATCTACGTGAAATTCTAGAAAACATTTCCCAAGAAACCATGGGTCTGTGATCAAATCCTATCCTGTTCAAATCGACCTAAAGATTTTCTGCTCCCATTATAAACTATAAACTTTATAGATGTATTAAAAAACACTATCACATCATTCAAAGAGTACAAAATGATCATAAAATTTGCTATTTTTCTTTCGAATTTAATATTTTATGTCGCGAGTGAAACAAAATAAGTTGCTGCATTTAGAATACAATGTAAGAAAGACTGTCACAGTCACGCATAGTCACGCACCGTCTCGGAGTGATTTAAACCCCATTTCTCCTCATCCAATCAATCTGAAACTTGGTCCACAGACTTGTTGTGACCAAACATTAATTTTAAAATAGTCACGCGAAGTCACGCACAGTCACGGAGAGATTCAAAACTCATACGCATAAGGAAAGAAAGAGTTTTAATAAAAACTTTGTTTTTATGGGTTAGATTATTTTACTTCAAATAACAAAAATGTAAAAAATTAATGCAGAAGTGCTCATAGTGAAAGGAAGTTAAATCAGTTTTTTAAATCTTTTTTACTCTACATTCGCAGAAATCTGGTGCGTCTTTCTATAGTCTCTGCCATAACATCATCTCTATTCTTTGCTATAACTCGTCGTAAAACAGTGGTAAGCAGTTGCACACATCGTTCCTTGAATGTGTGATGGAATCTCTGGGTCAGGCAGTGGTGGATCATCACACTCTATATATTCCAACAAGTGTTCATATAAAATGCTTGCAGTAAATGGAGGCTCGGATTATATTTTGTCATCAATTTTGTTAATCAAATTCGTATAATCTGTGCAGTCGAAGTTAATTGAATGCTTCTCATAAATCCTTAGTTAGTTGGGTCATACAACTGGTCACGATAATGCACAATTTTTTTCATGGTTCTTTCGTGTACAGTTTTTCTGTCAGCAAAAAGCATTGTTAATGAAATTTTTTCGGGATGAGCAAAAATGCGTGATTTTGCATTGATATATTTACAATTCCCCGTAGGTCTTGTGGTAAAAATTTAGTTTACCGTATAAATTTATAAGAAAGTGAGCTGCCATATATAACTGAATTATGGAACTTAATATTAAAGTACATTGGCACATAGACTTTCATAATGTAAGTTCTTAAAATTATAAAATTTCTTGACGGTGAACTAGTTGCAACGCATAGGCAGCTGGCTTTTGTTAACCAACGAGAGTGAACTATTTGTCCCGGTTTCATGTTGGCTAAATCTTGGGGACAAAAACTTTCCAACAAACACAGCAGATAAATCAAAGCTTAAGAGTTTAATTTTTATTTCAACTGTGGGAAGTGTTGCTTTATTTTAATATTTTTTTTATTTTAATTATATTAAAATAACCCAAAGCCGCACTTAGTTGAAGTACAAAATTAAGCCTATTTTAAAATAACTTGGTGCCTACCGGAAGTTATTCGCAGGTTTCAATTAATTTACTTAGAGACCCACTAGCAGTACGTGGTCCACTTGTAGCAGACATTTCCAAAGATTAAATAGATGGCGAAACGGAATTTTATTAACATGCAAGAAGCAAACAAAGCAATGCAATGGTTTCTCCAATAGAATTTCAAACCTTCTGTTATGCCATTTTCAATGCCAGTATTAGTAGGTTATCCATCGCAGCAAATCCCTATTAAGTTGGTAAGAGATAGATTTTTCTCCTGGAAGAACTCATATAGTGTAATTTGTTTTATATTCTTTCTTAAGTTCCGGATGGTATTTTCCACTAATTTCTTTCCTTGTTAGTGCATTATTTTTTCTCTTGTAGATGGTTTTGCAAACCCAACTTCAGATTCAACTTCTATATGCGATTAACCAGGAAAATATTAAGGATCTAAGCAGTCTGGCTGGCGGTTGAGTTGATTGTTGGTCAACGATGTTTAGCACGCATTTGGGAATCGTATTTTTTTTTCTTGTGGTGTGCCGGTCAATCATGAACTCTTGTAGGTAATGAGGAATCAATCCACAACAACATGACTTTGTTTTTGTACATTTTCATTTATCGATGTAAAATATATTATTTAAGGTTTCCAAGAATTTTCTTAGCTACTTCCGCAGAAAGACTTTCATTGGAGTATTTTCTATTTTTCATTTTCTCATGATCGCTTGAAAAAAAGTAATATTTTAAAACAACACCATTACTTGTCAGGTTTAGTTCACTAAATTCACTTGCTAAGCCAAAATCGCTATTGCTTGGAACAAAAACCATGACCTGGCATTTATCGAAAACACATCCCTTCCCGAATCGGAAGGATCGATGGACATTGCTGATGTTTTCATTTTAAAAATAATTTGAGCAACAAAAAAAATTCGAACAGTTACCGAACAAACGTGCCTTTGAATTCAAACAACCATGGATACAAATCAATTAAAAACAAAAATTTACAAAATGATTTTATAAAATATATGGAATTGTCCCGTTACATTATATACTTAATCTTTGCCTACAAAGAACAAAGCGAAAACATTTTTTTCTTATCTATGTAATTTTCATTGTCGATTGGCGCAGGATAGGAATTCATTTTAGACCTTTGGTTTCTTGGGAAAAGTTTCTTAGAATTTTCCATAGATTTCGTTTTAGCAATACAATTTTTTTAATATTCTTTCATCCATACAATTTGACCCACCCACATTGTTTATAGTTTTTCTTTTTTTTTTTTAATATTAACTTGATGGTGTTTAGCTTTAGCTGAAACATAAGGCCAGATTATCCCACAGTACATATCCCTACACAACTAATGCCTTCGCAAAGAAGGTTAGGGAGAGCTATTTAATATAAATCCTTAAAATTAAGTAAAACGATAGGTTATGTTAATAACCAGAACGCATGCAGAAAGGTACGTAACCTAACTGCAAGCTGAGCAGCAACCACGAGGATCATGAATCAAACACCGATACGTGTTTTCTCTTATCCGAAATAATTGAAGCGACGAGCGATCCTTGTTCGATGGATCGTGAATTACACTGTTTATAGTTTTTTATTTCATGGAGGGTTAAAAATTATATTTAAAATTATATTTAAATACAACTTACAATTCTGCAATTTTGTGCTAATTTTTATTTTATTACATCAGAACAAATGGATGCCAGAAATGTCTTTTCGAAACTTTATCCTTCAGTATTCTTGAACATTTGCAATAAATTCATTCGAAGAAAAATTGTGTTGAGGACCTAAATATGTAGTAGCACAAGCCAAAATTTAAGTTTTGTTCCACATACAAAAGTTTAAAACATGGCCCATAGAAAAAATAATTTAAACTAAAAATCTAAAAGATTCTAAAAGTGAATAAAGTATTGAAAGGATATTATTGACATCCTTTTGTTCTGATAGACATAAATGACTCAAAAAAAAAAAAAAAAAAACAAGTAAGAAAATTATAGTCGGTCTAGACCGACTATATGATACCCTATACCATGCCCTATCTCTTAGGCCCAACTAACTGGACATAGAAAATAAGCAAAAACCAAATTTGAGTCTGATTTTTATTAATTTTTTTGGCTGCAGATATGAAAACGTTCATATCGGATGCTATATCTATATGAGAACTAGGTCCAAAAATGGACCGATCCTGATCATGTTTGGTAAAGTCTCTTGTATTTTGCAAAAATATATACAAACAAAATCTGAGAAGAATCAGTGCAATATTTTTGTTTTTTAATAGATTTAAGTGAAGATCGGGAAGCAGCTCTATATGGGGCCAAAGGGATCGTTTTTGGACTACTCATAAATGGACGTAATGAATGCATATAAAACCCAATGTAAATAAGATCTATATGAAATTTGGATCTTATGCCAATTTATGTCGATTTCATAGGGGTAATTTGTATGGGGGCTATGTCTGAACATGGACCGATTCTCACCAATTTCAATAGCGTTCATCCCATGACCGATAAAAGCTTATATACCAAATTTCATCAAAATATATTCATATTTGCGACCTGCAGTTTGATTACAAGCTTTACATGGACACACAGACGGACGGACGGACGGACATTGTTAAATCAACTCAGAAAGTGATTCTGATTCGATCGGTATAATTAAAGATGGGTCTAGGTCAAATATTTTTGGTTGTTACAAACAGCAGCACAAAGTCATTATACCCAAACCACATAGTGGTATAGGGTATAATTTCGCAAAATTACCAAGATTTTCCTCTTACATTTGCCATTGATAAATATTTAAATATATTTTTATACCCTATACCACTATGTGGTTTGGGTATAATGACTTTGTGCTGCTGTTTGTAACAACAAAAAATATTTGACCTACACTCATCTTTAATTATACCGATCGAATCAGAATCACTATCTGATTCGATTTAACGATGTCCGTCCGTCCGTCCGTCCGTCTGTGTGTCCATGTAAAGCTTGTAATCAAACTGCAGGTCGCAAATATGAATATATTTTGACGAAATTTGGTATTTGATCTTTCATCGGCCATGGGATGAACGCTATTGAAATTGGTGAGAATCGGTCCATGTTCAGACCTAGCCCCCATACAAATGACCCCTATGAAATCAACATATATTGCCATAAGATCCAAATTATCATACAAATCTTAGTCAAATTGGGTTTGTATGTATATATTACATTCATTAATCAGTAGTCCAAAAATGATCCCTATTGGACCAATCTTAGTCATAGGCCCCATATAGAGCTGCTTCCCGATCTTCACTTAAATCTATCAAAAAACAAATATATTGCACTGATTCTTCTCAAATTTTGTTTGTATATAATTTTGCAAAATACAAGAGACTTTACCAAACATGGTCAGGATCGGTCCATTTTTAGGCCTAGTCCCCATATAGATATAGCATCCGATATGAACTTTTTCATATCTGCAGCTGAAAAAATTAATAAAAATCCCACTCAAATTTGGTTTATGCTTATTTTCTATATCCAGTTAGTTGGGCCTGAGAGATATGATCTCTAAATGCATGGTATAGGGTATCGTATAGTCGGTCTAGACCGACTATAATTTTCTTACTTGTTTTACAAATATAATATTTGGAAACTTTGAAGTCCGTTCTTCATCTGGTGCGTGGCTAAAAAATTTTTTTCTCTTTTTTTGTCAATTAGCACGTTCATGGCTATCATTCGCCTCATGTCCAGTAAGCCAACAAAGAGTTAGAGTGTTCCGTTTGCCTAATTCATTTAGAGATATTTGATATTAATTGCACGTTTAGAAGTCACTTCAAAAGCCTATTAAGTGCGTCGTAATTTTCGGACATAATGTCCCTTTGGTTATTCTCCTCAAATATTCTTTAGAGTAAACCAAAATTGTGTAAACTTCCGCCAATTGAAGGATATTTTTCCATTGGGATAACACGTTGGCCGTACTTTTCAGTCCGTATTAAAAGTCTTCAATAGATTGTAGTCTCAGATATTTATTTAGAGAGAGATTTAAAATTTATTAGTTTAATATTTTAATTTATTTATTACTAAAACCCACCGTAACTGATTCGCTATTGACCTTGTCACCAGTACTACTGAGCAATTATACCCCAGACAATACTCTCTGTTGTAGACATTTAACATGTGCTAGTTATTGAGAATCCACTAGTACCCTTGGGACTATTGACTTGGTGGTTCTTATGGAACCACATGGAGACATTGGAACCAGAAAATCACTAGTCCATTTTAATAATTATAGTTTACTCATTTGGTAGTTTTTAATAGATTTGCACACTAGTAATATTGGAAGTTTTATAAGTTCAAACAGGTGCATTTATTTTTATAAAATTAGATGCTTAATTCAAGAAAAAAATTATTATTTTCATAAAAGTAAAAAAGGGTACAAGTAGTGTGGACTGCAAGTCTTCTTGTTTTAAAATAAAAAAAAAAACCATGTGAGTCCGATCACAGGGGAGATGTGTAAACATCTAGTAAATAAAGATTTTTGATGTGTAAACATCTATACGCGCAGGGGGGTAAATTTCTATTTCACAATACAATCACAAAAACAGCGTAACACAAATCGGTGAGAGCTGTAACACAAATCGGTGTGTGACTTATGATTGTATTAGTGAAAAAATTATGATATAAAATTGTTTTTTATGCCACTTTTTTAAAAGCGTCATCTATGTATCACTTATATACGTTGATATTGGGATATTTTTTACGTTTTACAGCAAAGGGTTGTCGAATTAGCTGAAACAGTTTTTGCTATAAGTGATACATAGATGATGCTTTCTGTTTGATTTTAAAATATGACATAAAAAATCTTTAATTACTAAATGTTTACCCATCTCCCCTGTGATCGGACTCACATGATTTTTTTTATGACACTTTTTTAAAATCAAACAGAAAGCGTCATCTATGTATCACTTATAGCAAAAACTGTTTCAGCTAATTCGACAACCCTTTGCTGTAAAACGTAAAAAATATCTTAATTTTTTCACCAATACAATCATAAGTCACACCGATTTTGTCTTACGTCTCGCATGTTACGCTGTTTTTGTGGTGATTGTATTGTGAAATAGAAATTTCCCCTCCTGCGTGTATAGATGTTTACACATCAAAAAGCTAATTTTCTTCAAGCATTTCAGCATTTTCAATTGATAAAAATAAATTACTCTTCTTTGTCAAAAGAGTCGCCCTCGTTTTCGTGGTGTTTAATTTTGGCTTTGTTGCAACTACTTTGGTTAAACTTGTATTTTTATACCCTATATACCACTATGTGGTTTGGGTATAATGACTTTGTGCTGCTGTTTACGACCTAGACTCATCTTTTATTATACCGATCGACTCAGAATCACTCTGAGTCGATTTAGGATGTCCGTCCGTCCGTCCGTCCGTCCGTCTCTGTGTCCATGTAAACTTTGTAATCAATATGAATATATTTTGATGAAATTTCGTATATAAGCTTTTATCGGCAAAGGGATAAACGCTATTGAAATTGGTGCAATTCAGTCCATGTTCAGACCTAGTCCCCATACAAATGACCCCTATGAAATCGACATAAATTGCATTAAGATCCAAATTATCATATAGATCTCAGTCAAATTGGGTTTGTATATGTTTATTATATCCATTAATCACTAGTCCAAAAATAATCCCTACAGGACAATTCTTAGTCATAGGCCCCATATAGAACTGCTTCCCGATCTTCACTTAAATCTATCAAAAAACAAAAATATTGCACAGATTTTTTCCAAATTTGGTTTGTATATATTTTTTCAATATATAAGTGACTTTACCAAATATGGTCAGGATCGGTCCATTTTTCGGCCCAGTCCCCATATAGATATAGCAACCGATATGAACTTTTTCTATCTGCAGCCAAAAAAATTAATAACAATGCCACTCAAACTTGGTTTATGCTTATTTTCTATATCCAATTAGTTGGACCGAAAAGAGAGGGTCTCTAAACCATGGTATATGGTATCGTATAGTCGGTCTAGATCGACTATAATTATCTTACTTGTTTCTTCTGTCGTTGAAATGCTGCTCTTAATGTATTATCCGATTTTTCGGTAACTGAAAATAAGAAATGGTTGAAATATTTAAAAAAAAAACACATTTTTTACCTATCGTAGCTGTAAACACATTGACGTAGTCACATAATCGAAAGATCCATCAACATTGAAATCCAAAATTATGGCTTGGCCAATAAACTGCGTTTTGCATTACCACCGACAAATAACTTGATTTCAGAAATTTAAAATCGTTTATTTATTTCGTTTCACAATAAAGTAAAATACTTACATTTGGATCTGCCAGCGTCGTTAAAATAGCGTCAAATTCGTAAAATTTTTCCTCGTTTTTAATTGGAAAAATGCCAATTATATTTGTAGCAAGTTCGTTTTAGGCAAAATTGTATGTTCCACCAAAATAACGACTACAGTGTTATATTGCTTTTGAGCAACATCTCACAAAACCCGTATTTCGAAATAAAAAAGGTATGAGTGTATTTTTGGATTTTTTATATCGATGAGATCGATTACAATGAGAACACTCTTCGGATATATTTTATTCACAATTAACTTTCAAATGGAAGTGCCCCATTTTATGGTTATAATGTTGGATAAATGACTTATTAACTCACACAAAGTTTCAAGGCTCTCGATGTCACAGTATTCGATGTAAATATATAATATTAAATATTTAATTTGTTTGTGTATGGTCCGATCCAGCCGATTTATTTTAGGACTACTCACATAACTGCAGTGGTGACAAGTTCCAAGGCTCCAAATAAGTGACATTAAAATTTCACTTTACACTAGAGGTACCCGTCGTCTTAAAAGATCTACCGGATATGCAGTTGGCTACTGTCAAAATTTCAAGAAGTTCGGTGCTGAGCTGTGACTTCCTAGAAACCACAAAACTATTGCAGCCCGAATGCCGGCCTGCTATCTGGATGCTTGGGGATGAGAGCATTCCAGATAATCAATAACTCCGGATAATAGAATGTTGCATTAAAACTAGAAATTTTGCGAGAAGATCGCTTGATTTCATTATTTTTTAGGATTCTCGTTTAATTATTTTGAAATCAGCTAACAGAAAATACTTTACACATTGGATTCAAATGGAATACTGAATAAAACAGAAAAAAAAGTAAAGGAAAGTATATTTTCTGTGAATCCCCGAAAGTGAAAAAAGCAAACAAAATTACCTAAAAATTAAAATTCCGGTTAATTGGATGGCGGATAAGCGGGCTTTTGCTGTATTATGCTTAATTAAGTGTCATAATTCGTTAACTATGACAGAGTAAAATTATTCTTAGTGTTTTATTTTGGAAAATTTCGATTGTAATACTTCGACAATATGGTAGAATATATTGGACAATAAAATCAACAAGCCGTCAGTGAAAATTCGAGAAATCGAGTAATTTAAGTGTTAAATATCGAATAACGAATAATTCGAATATATTTATGACGATTCCAACGAATAAAAACATTATTAGTATTACTTTAAACTGTTTGACTAAGAGCGAGCTTTTAGGATCTAAGTTAAAATTAGTTTGATTAAACTTTAACTCTTTATTCAAAGAGTTTACTGTCAAGTTAGAGCAAGTTTTTGGGATGTAAATTAAACTAAGCTTAGTTAAAGTCGCGATTTTTAACGCTTTAGTCAAATAGTTATAAAGTTGTAGGAGTAAAACAATAAACTAACTTTAACTAACATATAAAATACTCAGTTTTAACAGTTAAACATTTAAGTTTAATCAAACTAGGCTTAATTGACATTTCAAAAACTCGCTCTAAGTTGATATTTTGTTTTAAAGTATTAAAGTTTTATTCTAATAATGTTTAACTAATTCGATTTACTTGAATATATCTTAACTAATTCGATTGAAATTATTATTCTAGTAAGTTTAAATTTTTTAACGAATTATTCTTTTTATTCGCTTAATCGAGTAATTTGAAAGCCTTAACTGAAGTATTCGTTTCAATCGAACAAAAATATAAGCGAATAATTCAGATTCCCTGGTGAAAACAATTATTATTAAAAGAAGAAAGTGGAAATGGATCGGGCACACTCTTAGGAAGGGTCCAGATGAAATAAGCCACCAAGCCCTAGATTGGAATACACAAGGCAATAGAAGAAGAGGTCGGCCAAAGACCACATGGAAAAGAAGCTTTCTTAAAGACATCAAAAACAGCGGAAGAAGGTAGAATGAAATAAAAGTATTTGCGAATGATCGAATATTTCGGAGAAACTTTGTAGAGGCCCTAAGAGAACTAAAGAAGAAGAATGTATGTATCAAAATCTGGTAAAGTTTTACTACTTCATTTTTGATTAACAACTAAGTTATTTTTTACGAGGACCAAAAAACATTTTAACTTGAGTTTTTTTACTTCTCATTGATATCTCGGTATTTATCGAACCAATTTCAATGACCATTTCAGGATCATTTCAGTAAAAATGAGTAACCTGACTGACCAATTGGGGGCGTGTTCGTAATTTGCACAAGCGGATAATCGGACATCGCTGTTATAAGAATCACGAATATATGTATATCTTTGTTTTGTGGTCTTGAATGACAAACATATATGAATATAACATCAGCACACTGGTGTGGAGGGTATACAAAACAATTTGAATAATAAAGCATTGCAATTTTTTAATTTCACGTGCCTTTTGCTGCGTATATAGTGTCTTAGAACTTTAAAAAATTGTTAACTTGTGGTCAGTGATAAGATCTATTAAGTGTTTTAAGAACAAATTTAAAATTTTTTCTTAGCAATATCTCGGAAACTGAAGATGAATATGCCAAAAAGATTTCCACTTTCTTGAGGCAACGCCAGTTCTGGCAGTTAAAAACTCACACATACAGGAACTTATAATGTAGCTCAAAAATATCGATATTTAAAATAAGAGAACCGCAATTATAAAATTAACAGATCACAGATCAGTAACTGTCCTATATTATTTCCAATATTTTACAACAAAATGTCAATGTCTTGCATATTTCCGAAAATATTTTCATATAGTAGAACAGTCACGTTTTTTGAATCTAAAACGGTTAAACTGAAAAACAAAATCTTATACTCCTTATATTGACTTACTAAATAGGCTTTAAAGTATATTAATTCTTAAATTAGAATTTCAAAATTTCTCAAATGTGTGAATTTATATTTGGTGAGCAGTAATTGATATGTAAACCATACAGCACCCTCTGCAGGCTGCAAGGAGTCTTTATTTGTAACTACCTTCACTAATATTCATAAATCAAACTTTTTTTTTACTACCAATATCGATTTTATTCGTAAAGAAATTCTAGTGGCTTTATTGTAACTAGCAGAGCCCAGCCCTAGAAATTCGAGTGCAAATTCTAACTGGGTTTTTTTATAAATAATTTTATAAGAGCCTAAAGGTATGCTAATCAATTTTAGCCAATTCAAAATTCAACACAAATTTATTAAGAACACACACAGCATTGCATATTTTTTTTATTTGAAGCTTAAATATGTGTTTTATGTATGTGTTAGTACCAACTTTAAATGCATTGTACTTCAAAAAACAAAAAAAAAAATGTTCCAGGCGGTGTAAATCTGCAAATGTGGTGGACAGCTACAAAGAAATACCTTTCAAATAGGGTATGCTTAGTCAATATCGGTTGTTAACTAAAATTTTTATATCGTACACAAGAAATCGCCTTGCCTATTAATATTATAGATCACACAAAAATTCAAATATTTTATTATGAATAAAGGCCATT
Organism: Cordilura impudica; assembly: GCA_963682025.1. Lineage (NCBI taxonomy): Eukaryota > Metazoa > Arthropoda > Insecta > Diptera > Scathophagidae > Cordilura > Cordilura impudica. The sequence goes on from OY821521.1 coordinate 5,635,952, forward strand.
GTGTTAATTAGCAGTCAATGAGCTTATTGATATGAGTTTGTCTAAGGATTTTTAATATATCCAATAGATTGCCTCTGCTTTAAATGTCTTAATTAAGTTATTTACCTAAATAATAAATAAACTACATATGTATTTATAAAAAATATTCTTACATAAAATGTATTTCTTTATTTACTTTACTTTACACCTGTGAAAATTAACTACTAAACTATTTCACTATTGTATTTGCATTAATTTCTATAAAAAAAATATGATAAACTTAAGTTACGACTTTATTACACCATATAGAAAATGATTCGATTACTTTTCGAAAAGATTTCATAAATCCAACTTATCAACACTGTATTTAGGGATAATGATGAACTACTTAAAATTAAATCTCTTCTTGTAGACGAAAGAGATTATTCAGTAATTTTCATATATTATGCCGATGTCGACCCAATGATGACGTATGCATGGCTGGTTGTGGTGGTGGGGCAGGAAGGGATGTACAGTTCTCAATAAGTATATGACTACCCTCGATTTGTATCTCACCATTCGGCGTTCTATTGTTGTTGATGTGAGCGCGCTTCATAGGACGTTTACGTTCTGATTCGGGATTACAATTAAGCTCTACCGTCTGGAGACTTTGTGCCCTTTGCAGTGATAGGCGTAAAGGTTTCTTAGGTGGAGTAGGTCTAACGGTACGAGCCTCTGACATGGTATCACTAGATTGTTGTCGCTGTCTGGTTCGAGTATTTTCATTTTCACTATCAAAATCTAATGACTTAACACTGCGCATATCGGATGGAAGACGAGCTCTTAATGTTTGTACATCTGTACTACGTGGTGTATCACGACGACGATCATGGTGGCTGAAGAAAAGAGAAAATCAATGTTATTTAAAGTCTGTAATAATCAAGTGTTTAAGTGTTTAAGTACTATTTTACCAATTATGTTGATTAAGATGTTCTACACTTCTGGCTTGCATTAGTGCCTTGCTTACAGATCTATCATAACGCTCTCGCTCTCGATCTTTGTGTCTTTCCTTGTCTCTTCTATGAGATTGTTGTGACATGAAAGCTGAATCGCTATTGATGGATATTTTGGATGCCGATAAAGATTTATTGGAAATCATAACGTTCATATCGTGCTGACTATTTTCTCTAATTAGTGTTTTAGTGATATGGGCTGCCGATTTGCTTTTACTTAAAACATGACGTTTATTTTCTACTTCCGGTGTTTCATCTCCCAACAGCTCAATGGGTTTGCCGCCCACCAACGTAGTGATGTAGTTACCTCTTTGAAAGACCAACGGTTTATCTGGTGGCGTTGAGGGCGGTGAAGATATACTTATGCTGGTTACATGGCCATTGTTGCCATAATGCATTTGTTGATTGTCTTGCTGGTGATTGTATTGCTGCTGCTGCTGCTGCTGCTGCTGTTCCTGTTGATGATGATGAAGATGCTGCTGCTCTTGCTTAGTACTTTGTAATTCCTTGACTTGTTCTTCCAAATATGAGATCCTGTGCTGCAAACGCATGTTGTTTTCTTTCTCTTGATCCAGCTGTTTTTGTGGTATTGCTGCTGGTTTCTTGCGTAGGACTACAATTTGACATTTGCCAGTGTTGCCAATGAGCTTTTGGAAGTCATCTTTGGTTTTGCATGTTACCAGTTTACTATTTATTTCCAGAATACGATCTCCTTTGTATAAGCCATCCCCTTCTAATGCCCATTCTACGTAGAAAACTCCAGAAGTCTCAGGTATTTCTTGAGCAGCCCATCGACCACTTGTTGTATGGACTGCATGTAAACTGAGGACTACACCACTGTTGAGAATGCTAAACATGTAAATGAATAAAAGTGGTAATTAAAAGTTAAGATTTTAAAATGTTTAACAATGGAATAATAATTATTTGGCTAAATTCAAAAATAGAAAGAATAAAGTGTATAAAAAAAATACAATAAATCTGGTTCCCCCTTTGATTTTACCAAGTATTTAATTGTTAGATCAGAATACAATATTGAAAACAAACCGGCTGACAATAATTACTTAACTCGTATGAAACATAATTTAAAGAGGAATCCAAAATCATTTTAAAATTTTGTTAATTCTAAACGTCGATCACGTGAAAATCGTAATTCTTTTAAATTTGGATCAATTTCAGCCGATGATGAATATTTTTGCTGATTTTTTTGCTACAACATATTCCATACAAAATTTTTATCAATCAGTACAATATCCTTTTGAAATTTCCAAAGCTTCTTCAATAATAAATGTAAATTTCTTTAAGAACATCACTGTTTTGAGTAACATGAAAACGCTGAAAATTTCTTTTGATCCTGGTCCTGACGGAATACAAAATAATATTCTTCAGCACTGTGCTGACTCCCTGTCCTATCCACTAACAGTACATTTTAATCAGTACTTGCGTAAAGGATATTTACCATCTCTATGGAAGGAATCTTATATCATCCCTTTATATAAATCAGGCAATAAGATCAATGTGTCTAACTACAGAGGCAAAGCAAAATTGAGTGCAATCCCCAAAATTTTAGAAAAAATTATAAAAGACTCGTTATCTCATCAAGTATCATCCTTACTTTCTCCATATCAACACGGCTTTCGTAAATCTCGTTCTACAATCATCAACGTTCTAGAACTCACTACAATTATAAATGACGGATTTAGAGATAGTATGCAAACCGATGTAATTTATAACGACTTTAGTAAAGCCTTTAATAAGGCTAATCATGATTTATTATTATACAAGCTGAATTCTATGGGTTTCAGTAATTCTTTAGTTTTCTGGTTAAAATGTTATTTAACGAACAAATCTCAGCGGGTTAAATTTATAAACGCTGTCTCTAAAAAAAATTTAAGTGTTTTCTGGTGTTCCACAAGGAAGTCATCTTGGTCCAGTTCTTTTTACTTTATTTATCAACGATCTCCCTTCTGTTATTCAACATTCTAAAATTCTCTTATACGCTGATGATGTCAAACTATTTTCCACTCTTCAAAATTACTTCCAACATTTTTTGCTACAATCCGATGTAAATAATTTTTATGAATGGTGCAATGTAAACCTTAAGGAGCTCAATATAAAAAAATGCAAGCACATGTCCTTTTACAGATGTAAAAATCTACATATGTACTAATTATTTTGTGAATGAAAGTGAATTGGACTCGGTTGATACATTCTCAGATCTTGTCATTTTATTAGATCATAGATTAAATTTTCGTCCCCATATATCTTTAGCAATAATCAAAGCTTATTGCGTTCTTGGATTTATGAAGCGATGAAGTAAAGAATTTTCTGATCCATATGTAAACAAACAGCTCTATACATCCCTGGTTCGTCCTATCCTGGAATATGGTTCTATAATATGGGATCCGTGTTATATTATTCATATACATTTCATCGAATCTGTCCAGAAACAATTTCTTTTATTCTGTCTACCTGGACTTGGTTGGAACTCATGTGCCTTACCCTCTTATGAATCCAGACTTTCTCTAATCAAGTTACGGACACTGAAAAGTCATAGAACAATGCTTAGCATTTTCTTTCTACTCAGTTTATTCCATGGCGACATTGACTCCTATTACTTGTTAAGTAGAATTCAAATAAATATACCATTGAGACCTATAAGAAACTTTAAGCTCTTAAATATTAATTATTTTCGATTTAACTATGCTATGATCCGTTTTGACGGTTGTGTGAGCAATTTAGTGGAATTTACCACATCATAGATTTGCCCGAAAATAAAGAATCTTTTAAACGTTATATCTTTTATTCACTAAATATATTAGTCTGTAAGGATATTTGAAATTCCATAGACTTTAAATAAATAAATAAATAAAAAAAATTTGAAAGCTGCTTATTAAAACAAAATATTCTCAGCTGGGAATTGAGTCTTTAAGATAATGTCAAAACTTGATTCATTATATAAATGTCAGTTGGTGAAGACACTGAACAGCACAGTATAATACTTGTGGTGCGCTGACAATAAAAAAGACTTTTGATATAAATGTCATAAGGAGGCAATTTGTGGTACTGACATTTTATACAAATATATGTACATATATAAGAGTACTATATATGTATGAAGAAATCGGTAGTTTCCATAAGAAGTCTGATGCTTCACTAACTATAACCTAGTGTCTTTAGGAAATTTTCAACTTGGGGTCTACTAGTGTTATACTGAATAACAAGATTTCGAATAATTCTATTAATCGATCAAATAAAAAATAACTTGGTGGTGAAATAACTGATTTTCGACTATCATTTTTTTAGCGTTTAAACGCATTGAAAAATTATTCGATATATGTGACCTTCTCCGAGAAAAGGGACCTAGTGTGTGAAAATTAAGTTTTGAGAAAAAAAACGCATTAAAAGTTTCTATACCCTTTTAGGTACCAGAATCCACCGTTTTTTTCACAACCCGTTTTTTGACACACTAGGTCCCTTTTCTCGGAGAAGGTCACATATATCGAATAATTTTTATATGCGTTTAAACGCTAAAAAAATGTTTATTTCTAAACACTTATAAAATGCAAAATCAAACTAATTTATATTGCATAAAATATGAACACAATTTATTTCAAGACGTTTCTCTTTTTATAAAAATAATAATCTAACCCATAAAAACAAAGTTTTTATTAAAACTCGTTATTTTCTTATGCATATGTGTTTTGAATCTCTCCGTGACTGTAACTGACTATTTTAAAATTAATGTTTGGTCACAACAAATCTATGGAATAAATTTCAGATTGATTGGCTGAGGGGAAATGGAGTTTAAATCACTCCGTGACTGTGCGTGACTATGCGTGACTGTGTGTGACTATCTTAAAATAAATCTTTGGCCACAACAAGTCTATGGACAAAGTTTCAGATCGATCGGATGAGAGGAAGTGAGGTTTTAATCTCTCCGTGACTGTGTATGACTATGCGTGACTGTGCGTGACTACGTCAAAGTTAATCTTTTATAACGGCAAGTCTATCGACCAAGTTTCAGATTGATTGGATGAGGGGAAATCCGTTTTAAATCACTCCGTGACTGTCGTGACCATGCGTGACTGTGCGTGACTAATTCAAAGTTAATCTTTTTTTCACAGCAAGTGTATGAACTAAGTTTCAGATCGATCGGATGAGGGGAAATGACATTTAGATCACTCCGCGACTGTGCGTGACTACCCCAAAATTAATCTGTCACAACAAGAAAGTTTCAGATCAATTGTACAAGGGGGAATGGGGTTGCCGCACGACGGACAGACAGGGAGTATGTGTTAAAAGAAAGAGTTTAAAAATATAAAACATGATTTGTTTTAATTTAAAACTTTTCTGTTTATTTTTTTGAATTGTTTCTTTAATGTTTTTAATAATTTTCTGGAATATTTTGAAATATCTATTTTTATTCGTTATTTGATCGTTTAATTGAAGAATTTTTAAAACTTCATCGTTACATCGCTAAAATCTACATAAAGTTTGGTTTACGCTAAATATATTCTCATTCGCATTAATAAACAAGTGCCAAAACCCGTAACTTCGGAATACTTTGTTATTATTTTAATATTAACACTCAGAACGTATTAAATTTTCCAGATAATAATTAATAATATTTTCTATTAATAGAAATTATAAACAAGATCTCGAACCCATTTTAATAAAGAAATTTAAAGTCAGTCTAGAACAACTAAAATCATACGATTAGAGAAACGGTCTTTGGTCCAATTAATTGAATATTGAAAATAAGCATAAACCAAATTTGAGTGGGATTGTTGTTAATTTTTTTGCCTTCGGATATGAAAAATTTCATATCGGATGCTATATTTATATGGGGACTAAGATGAAAAATGGACCGATTCTGATCATATTTGGGTAAGGTCACTTATTTTTATACAAACCAAATTTGAGAAAAATCTGTGTAATATTTTTAGTTTATTATAGATTTAAGTGAATGTCGGGAAGCAGCTTTATATGGGAGCTATGACCAAGAAGTTTCCTACAGGATTTATTTTTGGATTATTACTTGAGGAGTGTAACAAACACACACTACTAAATTTGACCGGGATCTATATGATAATTTGGATCTTATGACAATTTAAATCTCTCACGATGGGGAAGTTTTTATAGGGATTAGGTCTGAATATACCTCGATTTTTACCAATTTCAATAGTGTTCGTCCTATGGCCGATGAAAGCTTATATACCATATTTCATCAAAATATATTTATATTTGCGACGTGTAGTTTGATGACAAGATTTACATGGACACACACAGACGGACGGACGTCGCTAAATCGACTCAGAAAGTGATACTGAGTCGATCGGTATAATAAAAGATGAGTCTAGGTGAAATATTTTTGCTAGCTGACCGATAGTACTATAGGGTATAATAAATTTTAATTGTCAAATATTGAGTTAATAAAATTTTGAATATCAAAAATCATTTTCAAATCCCTATGATCTGGCAACTTAAAAAGCTTTTCATACTATAAGACTTGTAGTAGTTAATAGGCTATGCTACTATAGAGAAAGCTCGTACGAAATAGAATTTTTACAATTCTCGTATTCTTTTCTTTCTCACGTTTTTGTTAAATAGTTGATTAAGCATGAGTTGAAGTGTTAGATAGGGGGATCAAGTGTTATCTTAAATTTTTGTCTTATTTCTCTTACATTACATTAAATTTAAATTTTCAAACTAATTCCAAAGTTAATATTAATAACCTTTCAACGATTTTCTAAAGAATCGTAAAATATTAAATTGTTTAAAACTTACCTAAAAAGACTTTGTGGTTCTACTTGTGATTTTTCTAGTCTGGCTTGTAAAGCTCTGGCTTCTTCAACAATCGATAGCATTTGCAATTCCTCACGGCCCAAAGCATATTCCAATTCAGCTTGTCTTATGCGAACATCTATGTTACTACGAGTATATGAAAAATTTAGTTTACACATATGTAAATCTTCTGTGGTCAAAACTTACTCTGTTATATCAAGTTTTTCCAAAGCGCTCTTCAAATTTCGTATCTTTATCTTCTTATTCTCAGATTCGGTTTTCAATTTTTGCAATTTTTGTTCAGCTACTGGTTTATCGGCCTCATTTAAAGGGGGGCCACAGGGACGTGGTAATTTGCCCAAGCATAATTGTATGCGTAGATTTTGTATAACCGTTTCACGATCTTGTAAAGCTGATCGCAGTTCTTTCGATTCATTGCGATTAGAGCGCGAAGACAAAATGCCACCCAACGAAGTGCCTTTTCTTCGCCGCCCCGTTGTGGCACTCGCACTAAGATTTGTATCGATATTAGTTAAAGCTTTGTTGTTATTTAAATTGTCATGAAGTAAACTATACTTGGTAGATGAATTGTTGCTACTTTTTGGATTTAATATTGTCTGAAATTGGATAAACGACAAACAGTTTTAAAATATTTTTATTTTCACCACAAAAATAAATAAAGTTCTTTGAAACAAAAGAAAAGGTTTTGTTAACTGTTAATTAATACGTTTTATTTTTAAAAATATGAATGACTCATTTATTTTTTTCTTTTACTGGTCCTCTTTATTGGTCTTTAGGTATATCATAGACTCCACATTCACGATTGGCCGGCAACGATTTATCAATTTTCTTGGGGTATGGCAAATTCAGATTGTCCATAATGTTTGTGAATTCCTCCAGCGATTTAGTTAAGCGCGGATTGTAATTCTTTTCTTCCCATACCGAACTTTCCAATTGGCCTCTGTAATGGATATTACAAAAATAATAAATACTAACATTTTAATTCTTAAACGCTTCTTCATTTACTTGTAGTCATGTGCTGGATATATACGATAGTTATCGGGTAAGGAAAATATTTTATTATGAACATTTTCGAATAAATGTTGTGAATTTCCCTCCTGGAAGTCAGTGCGACCACAGCCTCTTATGAGCAGAGTGTCACCAGTGAAAATACAACCTTGTTCGGGTATGACATATGTCATACAGCCATTGGTATGTCCGAATGTGGCTAAAGATTCTACGGCATGACGACCAAATTTCACTTTATCACCTTCGCTGATATGAATGTCGGCTTTAGCACCACTGGCAGCTGATATCACTGATTCACAGCCAGGCAGCAATTGTTTTAACCAGCCACTACCGGTGATATGATCGGCATGCATATGGGTATTAACTGAAAATTTTAAAGAAAAACTGTTATTGAATTTCGCGTGTAAATAATCAATTACGAAATTAAAACTGCGACAGCAACCAGTGAATTACAAATTATAAGAAGAGAAGTTTCTATGTTTAAAAAGTTTACATTCCTGAAGTCAATTTCAATTATTATCTTTTCAACAATTTTTGTCATTTAGACTCGATTACCAATGCCCGAAATTTGCAACTTAACCGTGTCGTTTGTCTGGAAAATTTATATGCTAAATATCAGTTTTTTTTTAATTTTTTCCATACAAATTTTCTAGACGATTATTAATTAATTTAAATTTAAACTTCGCGAATTTCTCGATTTTAGGTTGTTAATCCTGCTTTTGACATCTGTGCCAAATTTCATGTCAATATCTTCATTGGTTTCATAGTGACGCTTGCTTTTGTAAACAACTAACAAATTTTCTAGACGATTATTAATTAATTTAAATTTAAACTTCGCGAATTTCTCGATTTTAGGTTGTTAATCCTGCTTTTGACATCTGTGCCAAATTTCATGTCAATATCTTCATTGGTTTCATAGTGACGCTTGCTTTTGTAAACAACTAACAAATTTTCTAGACGATTATTAATTAATTTAAATTTAAACTTCGCGAATTTCTCGATTTTAGGTTGTTAATCCTGCTTTTGACATCTGTGCCAAATTTCATGTCAATATCTTCATTGGTTTCATAGTGACGCTTGCTTTTGTAAACAACTAACAAATTTTCTAGACGATTATTAATTAATTTAAATTTAAACTTCGCGAATTTCTCGATTTTAGGTTGTTAATCCTGCTTTTGACATCTGTGCCAAATTTCATGTCAATATCTTCATTGGTTTCATAGTGACGCTTGCTTTTGTAAACAACTAACAAATTTTTTAGACGATTATTAATTAATTTAAATTTAAACTTCGCGAATTTCTCGATTTTAGGTTGTTAATCCTGCTTTTGACATCTGTGCCAAATTTCATGTCAATATCTTCATTGGTTTCATAGTGACGCTTGCTTTTGTAAACAACTAACAAATTTTCTAGACGATTATTAATTAATTTAAATTTAAACTTCGCGAATTTCTCGATTTTAGGTTGTTAATCCTGTTTTTGACATATGTGCCAAATTTCATGTTAATATCTTCATTGGTTTCATAGTGACGCTTGCTTTTGTAAATAACTAACAAGAATTTGGCGATTTTAACAATGTCTGCTTTTTTGTTGAACAAAGAAGTTCCATTATTATTTTTTTTTTTTTGACGAAATGAAATTTCTGGGTCAGAGATGTTACAAGAAGTATAAACAGTTCCAAGAAGGCAGTGAAAGCATTGAAGATAAAGAACGAACCGGAAGGACAGAAAACATCAAGGGGGAAACCAACAACATATAAAGGAAATCAACGTTTTGGTGAAAAATCGCCAATTGAAAATTAGGCATCTTGCTGATATTGTTGACATTTCAAAATGATTTGTCAACATCATTTTAAAAATTATTTTGGGCCTCTAATCTCGATTAGTTCAAAAAAACACAACATATTTTTGAAAAACATCGTCGCATTCATAACTCTGAAAAAATTACTTGAATATATGGCTATGAAACCGAAACTGCTGGAGAATCAAGATAATATCATGCAAAATGTGAAGCAAGACCGAAAAGATCATGCGAAAGTCATTCAAAAAGTAAACTCATTTTCAAAGTTTTCTGCGATTATGGAGGTATGGTCCATTACTTATTCCTTCCGCCGGTCCAAACTGTTGACATAGAATATTATTAGAGTGTTAAGCGTCATTTGCGTAAAGCTTTTCGTAAAAAGATAACAGAATTATAGGCGCCGCCGAATGGTCTGAGACCATTTCATAAAATTAGATTCATACCTTTCCACAACCACCTGATTTAGCGAGACTTCTGGCTACTCAACAAACTACAAAGACCACTCCTGCGACATCGTTTTGAATGGATTGAGAAGAAACAAGTAAGAAAATTATAGTCGGTCTAGACCGACTATACGATACCCTATACCATGCATTTAGAGACCCTATCTCTCAGGCCCAACTAACTGGATATAGAAAATAAGCATAAACCAAATTTGAGTGGGATTTTTATTAATTTTTTCGGCTGCAGATATGAAAAAGTTCATATCGGATGCTACACCTATATGGGGACTAGGCCCAAAAATGGACCGATTCTGACCATGTTTGGTAAAGTCTCTTGTATTTTGCAAAAATATATACAAACAAAATTTGAGAAGAATCAGTGCAATATTTTAGTTTTTTGATAGATTTAAGTGAAGATCGGGAAGCAGCTCTATATGGGGCCTATGACTAAGAGTTGTCCAATAGGGATCATTTTTGGACTACTGATTAATGGATGTAATATATACATACAAACCCAATTTGACTAAGATTTGTATGATAATTTGGATCTTATGGCAATATATGATGGTTTCATAGGGGTCATTTGTATGGGGGCTAGGTCTGAACATGGACCGATTCTCACCAACTTCAATAGCGTTCATCCCATGGCCGATAAAAGATTAAATACCAAATTTCATCACAATATATTCATATTTGCGACCTGCAGTTTGATTACAAGCTTTACATGGACACACAGACGGACGGACGGACGGACATCGTTAAATCGAATCAGATAGTGATTCTGATTCGATCGGTATAATTAAAGATGGGTGTAGGTCAAATATTTTTGGTTGTTACAAACAGCAGCACAAAGTCATTATACCCAAACCACATAGTGGTATAGGGTATAAAAAGCCGATTCGCTGCATACTTTTAAGGTTATTCCGAAAATCTTCTTTAACAACTGTTAAAAGGATTGGAAAAAAACGTTGGCAGAAGTGTATTGTATCAGAGTCCATTTTTATTTGTGTTTTTCGAATATTAAAAATTTTTTGAGTTTCATATTAATTTTTCACGTTTCGATGACTAAACAAATTTATTCTTTTTTTTAGAAAAAATCTGATATTTAAATCCTTTTGCTAGTTGGGAATTTTATTTTTTAGAAAGGAAAAGTTATTCGATAGTCTACTTTATTTGTGGCAGAATTATGAAACAAATTTCAATTAAAATTTTTTTAAGTTTAGCTTGCGAATAATCATTACTGTTGGATAATTTCAGGTAAAACATTTATGAATTAGTCACTCTAGTCAATTCATCAGCTGTTTTGTCAAACAAATTTAATTTGTTTAGTTAAAAAATTTCCATTTAAACTTTAATCGATACCACACAACAAAGTTTTAGTTGTTCGGTCATTCAGTAAAAGTGTAAGTGAATTTCATAATATAGAAAATACTTACCAGCATATTTCAAAGTAAAGCCCAAATCTTTAATTAACTGAGCATCACGTTTAGCTTGTTCTAAAACAGGATCTATTATAATGGCCTCATTGGAATTCAAGTCAGCCAACAAATATGTATAGGTACTACTTTCAGCATCGAAGAGCTTAAAGCAAACAAAAAAAAAAAAAAATTTATAATAACTCACAAAATTAAAGTCGAAAATCTTACCTGACGGTAAAAGAAATCGGTCGAGAATGAAATACGTGGTATCATTGTTGTAGCTGATGTTGAGCAGTGATGTAAACGTTGCTGTTGTTTAGACAGAAGAGGCGTGGCAGCAGATGTTTTTTGCAAAACTAGCGGTTTTGAATGTGTCAGCACTGACTGGCGTAGCGCAGAAAATAAACTAAAAACCGGCGATTTCATGTTTTAAGCTTTTTCTCTTTTGTTGTATCTGCTATGTTTGGAGCGTTATCAAAACGTCACGACAACAGCAATAATTTGTTTTATTATTTAAAATGTTTGTTGGGGTAAGAAGGGTGGGGGGGTTTAGTTAAAAAGAAAACAGATTAAATATAATTATAGCTGTGGACATACAAATGGCACATTTTTTATATATTATTTCTTATACGGAATTATCGCAAATATTGTTAACAAAAAACAAATGTTTGTTTTTTTCCCAAATTAAAATACTAAAAATAATAAAAATTTTGTATTCAATAATAATACACTCTTAAGTTTTAATTCAGTAATAAAAAAAAAAAATCATGTCCGATCACAGTAATTAAAGATTTTTTATTGCACTTTGTTAAAATCAAACAGAAAGCGTCATCTAAGTAACAAACAACTGTAGGGGCTCTGCTAATATAAAAATTATTTATTATTTTAAATTTTTAATTTAATTTTTTATTTTTCATCTTTCATTTTTCAAAACGTTTTGGTAACGCTATTCGCTTGCTCATTTTATCTTCAAGTACTTCCTAATGAAATCTGCCTTCATTTTATCTCCAAACACTTCCTAATCTTTTCACCAATACAATCATACCTCACACCGTTTTTGTCTTACTCAGTTTTTGTGATTGTATTTTGAAATAGATTAAAATTAAATTAAATTAAATAAAATTGAAATTTGCTTTTGATGACAGATTCACACCTGCCGCCCATACTCTTTAAGATTTTTTTGCATTTTTTTTTGGGTATGACATACCAAGCTTTCTGTGTATAGGATAAAAGTTCTTACATGTTTTTAAAATTTTTCTTTGCGCTTTCAACCTTGACTTTATTCCACAACTTTTCTATTTATCAGGGTTTTGGTCTGACCAATCCAAACCGACGGATCTTCTCTGCACAAAAAAAAAAAAATTATTAGTGCGGATTAGTTCATAAAATGGCATAAAATCGAAGGCATGTGGTTACGAAGTCCATTTTGCCATTAATTTTTATAAGGGGACCTACGCCATGCCAAGAAAATTCACCCCCAATCCTAATGTTACCAGCCCCGTGTTTCACCGGCTTCTGTGTGAACATAGGGCTGTACTCAGATACGATAAACAAAGTTTCTACCATCTTCATTTCGTCGTTCCACAACACGTTTTTCCTTTTCCTTTTTCGTTATATGTTTTGCCGAAGGTTAATCATTTTTAGATCTTTTTTTTTTACAATTCGCCCAAACAAATCCACCTCGTTCAATCGCCTTCTGACTGATTAATGTCACTGCTATCTGCCATTATGACTTTAATGAATAATTTTTCGCATTAATACTATGGGTACATCCATAATCAATAAATCGGAATTCTCTACACCTGAATAGATAACATTGGAATCTTTTTTTCGAGAACTATACATAAGATTAGCAATTTCCGCCACTTTTCTTTATCTTCTTTGTGGATTTTCCGATTGTTGTATATATCCATTTTCAAAAACTTTTCACTCTAAAATACTTTTATTAGATTATTTCTCGACTAAACAAAATATCACGCAATTTTTTAAAAAACTACTAGAGTACTGAATGTTTTTTAAGTAATGTGTGCCATTTATGTGTCAACTTAAAATCAGCTTTCTTTACAAAAAAAAATTGGTAACGTAAAGCAGAAAACGTAATATTATGCCGTTTTCTTTTCTGACAAAAAATGTCGCACTCTATTTGCATTTCTTTCAAAAAGTGTATTTTTCTTTATACTCTGAATTAAGAGCAACATTGTCTTATACATCAATTGAAAGGTCTCAAGGCCGAGCACTCGTAAATCGCATAAAATGACAGCTATAGACTTCCTTCAGGTCATAGTGCGAGAATGTTTCCCCATTGTTCCCCATTTTTTTTTTTTTGAATATTTTCACCCTATGACTTCAAAGAGGGTAATAATAAATTTTTTTTACATTTTATGAACACAGCTTTTTGAGACCTTTCGATTGATGTATAAGATAAGGTTACTCTTAATTCAGAATGTATAAAAAAATATATTTTTCGAAAAAAGTGCATTTTTTGTCAGAAAAGAAAACGGCATTAGTGTGCCGTAATCATCAGATAAATCGATGCTCTAGGCTGAACGCAAAAATATTACACTTTGATGCGGTTTTACTTACGACAATTTTACATTTATTTGAAATCTAATTTTGTGCCATTTATATGTCCATGGCTGTATCTAGAATTTAGTTAAAATGATGGAACACTTAAAAAACAAAAACAAAAAAAAAAAAAAAACAAAAAATCGTTATAAAATGTCGCCAGCTATTTTGAGACTGGAATTACAATTGAAAATCCCTTTTAGGTCTTTCAAAGAGTCCTAGTGGCATACGAAATGATATCATACAATACATACTCGTACTTACCTTTTTTTTCCTTTTTATTTTTTGTTTAGAATCACGTTTATTTCGTTATATTACAAACCGTTTACACTTTTTTCTCTTTTTTCGTAACGTCAACTGTCTACTACAGCTGTTTTACTTATTAAACGTTCGAACAAGTATTAATTGTGCTGATAGTTTCTGTAATCTCCCATTATATTTTTCATGCACAAACACTATATGAAAGCTTTTTCAAAGTTGTTTTCTCTCATTCACTTTTAAAAGTTGTTTGTTTAGTTAAACTTTAAAAAAAGCTTATAAATGATATTCACATGTGGTGACAAAGAACTTTCGAATATTCGAAAAATTTAATGGTGTGCATTGATTTTATGCCGTTTTGAAACGAAGGTCAAGAGCAGTGGTGTATTAGGTTTAGCCGCATATTATTTTCCAATTATTTTTTATATTCAGACAGTTCTTATAGAAAATCTGTTTATTTTATTAGTTCCTAAACTTAAATTTAATTAAAGTTTTAATAAAATAAATAATGAGTGCTTCCAAATCCAAATTTTGACTGACTTAACTTATTCTGAATTAAATCGAAAATTTAAAAAGAATTAATTTCTTTAAATTTTAAAACTTGTTTATAGAAAATTTTTCAGATCGATTTTGTTTAGACAATGTTTAATCAGTTTTTATACAGCTCTCAGTTTTGGATTGGAAAACTGTAAAGTGAAATTAAGTTTGAGTTTGGGAAAGAAATTATGGATCATATTTGGTGTTCGAAAAGAAAAATATATGTACATCTTATATATAAAATTCTTCTGTCTGGCTCGACCGATTCTCATGAAATTTAGTGCGCATATTGGGTAGGTCTGAGAATCGGACAATGTCTATTTTTTTTAATAGGGCCACTGGGATGGGTACCCCCCATACGAAGTGAACTTTTAAAATCAGATATCTGGAGTACTATGATAGCCATAAGTGCCACGCCCACTTGAGATATCAAAAAAAAAAAATACCTGTTGTCCGTTTATGAGACCTACCCAATATCCACACAAAATTTCATGAGAATCGGTCAAGCCGTTTCGGAGGAGTTCAATTACAGAGACCGCGACACGAGAATTTTATATATAAGTTAAACTCCTTTTTTTTATTTTTGTTTTTTTTATTTTTTTTTATTTTTTTTTTTAATTTTTTTTTTAATTTTTTTTTTATTTTTTTTCCTTTTTTTTCTTATTTTTTTTTTAAATTTTTTTTTATTTTTTTTTTAATTTTTTTCTTTTTAAATTTTTTCTATATTTGGAGTACTATGATAGCCAGAGTCTTGAAATTTTGTTTCAGATGTAATAGTATGAATTTAAATAGTCTTGCCAGGATTGGGCCACTGCAAAGTGAGATTTTAAAGTTAAACTCCTCCGAAACGGCTCGACCAATTCTCGTGAAATTTTATGTTGCATATTGGGTAGGTCTGCGAATCGGACAACAGCTTTTTTTTTTCATATCTCAAGTGGGTGTAGCACCTCCCATACAAAGTGAATTTTTAATATCATATATCTGGAGTTCTATGATAACCAGAGCCCTGAAATTTTGTTGTATACGGCATTAACATTATAAGCGAAATCACGTTTAAACGTCATTTTGACGTCATTTTAGACAGGTAGTTTAAAAAAGAATACGGTAGTTAAGGGGTTTACCCATAATATAAATTGAAATTTAAGAAAATTTCCTTTTAGACAGGTACTTCTAAAAAGCGTACGGTAGTATGTATATAAAAATGTTGGTGCATTTGTTTGTAACGAATTATCTCTGGAACCATAAAGAGCTGTCGAGCTAAGATTTGCACCATAGGTTCAGTTCCAGTTCTTCTGTGTTTTTTTTAGTTTTAACCCTCTAGCTGACGTTGGGGTCAAGTTATAAACAAAATTGCTATTTTCAGTGCGATCTGACTGCAGTTCAGAATGTATGTATGTTTCGTCATAAGAAATTTTTGTATGTTTAAAAGGACCCGAGAGGTGGCGCTGGGGTAAAGTTATTTCGAATATTCTTATTTACGGTGCGATTTTACTGAAACTAAGAATGTACATATATGTGTGTTAGATTTAAAAAATTTGAAAGGCACTGAAAGACTTTTTGGTGAAGCTCTCATTTTATTATCTGGAGATTTTCGTCAACCATTGCCAGTCATACGAAAATCAACCTATGCTGACGAAATAAATACCTGCTGAAAATCTTCAACATTATGAAGTAGCGTTCAAAATATAAAATTAACAACAAACATGCGAGTACGATTACAAAATGGTCCAACGGCTGACAAGTTTTCAAAACAACTACTTGATCTTGGTAATGGTAAAATCAATATTAACCCAACCAGTCAAACTATTAAAATATCCACAAGATTTTTGTCAATTTATATCGTCACGCGACGAATTAATTGAAAATGTATTCCCCGACATGCAAAATCAATATCGTAACCATGATTGGTTAAGTGAAAGAGCTATCACGAAGGATGAGATGAGGAGCAAAAGCAACACTTACTAAAAGTAATTTTTGAATTTATTTTGCTTTGTTATTAATTGTACTAAGATTTAGTTTTTTGTAATTTTTCAGGTGGTACAAAGCTACAGAAAACAAAATTCAGAACAGTCTTTAACTAGAGATTTTGAGCTATAAAATAATTTTCTAAAATTTATTAAAAATTTTAAATTGTTTTTAAAACTTGTCATAAACTAATGAATTCTCTAATTTTTTAATACTGTGATTTAATATGTAATTTATTATAAATAAAAGTAAAAACCAGCCTTTAAATTAATATAAAAGTTCTTTCAAATAATAAATTTTGTGGGTCATTTTGATCTAGTGGAAGCAATAGTGTTAACTTAATTTTTTGGATTTTTTTATATTCTTCATGTCCAGATTATGTACATGAAGAATATGTTAGTAAGAATTAAATGTCTAAAATACAATAAAGTCAAAAATTTTGAGTGGGTCAATTTGACCCCCTGGTATATTTTGGGTTAATTACAAAAAATATTTTAAATTACATTTTCTAAAAAAAAAAATAATAAATTTAGCAATTTGCACGATACACGAAATAAATTAAAGCTATTTATTATATAATTTTCATATATTTTCGAATATTCTGTATGACTTGACCTTTGACCTCGTTGCGCCTCGTGTTAACGATGTCCGATTTGGCCCAAACTTGCAGGAAATACTTTTTAGACCAAGTGTCACTAAATTCCGCCCGGCCCTCCTTTAGATTCGAAAAACTAAATTTGTTCATACAAACCGCTGTCACCCTAATGTACATATATATATATGTATATATGTAAATATATGAAAATAAATTTATCTAAAAACTTGTCTAAAACACAATATCAAAAGTATTTTTATGAAAGTATATATTAACTACCTTGATAACATTAAAAAGTAAATTGTAAATTTATGGATTTTTAATGCTTGTTAAGTTTATATCGCATTGAACTCTAACCACCTTCAAATAATTTCAAATTGCATAAGTTTTTCTTTTGAAACTTAAATTTTTTTATATTTTTACTTATGAATTGAAAGCATTACTATTTTATTGCTGAAATTTTTTTTATTTAACGGAAATTTTTTTGAATACTTATCAATTCAGCTGATTTCCAGTACCTCAAAACTTGTCAAAAAAAAAAAAAAATTGACTGAAAATGTAATGAAAACGTTTAATAAAATACATTTTTGACAACTTGAACAGTCAATACCAAATAATTGGATCATAAAATTAAAAACTTTTTTATTTATTTAAAAAACTAAACATTGGAAAACTTTACTATACAATAATTGAAAACTTTCTCTGTAGTTTTACTTTCGATATTATGATGGGTATCCATTATTTTGCTTTTGGCCCGAAAAGCGACCCCACACCATTATATTGCCACCGCCAAACTATACAGGTTTATTTGTATATTTGGGTTCTAGTCTTTTACCCTTTGGTCGTCATGCAAGCGTTCTTCCATCATGGCCTCTTAAATTAAACTTGGACGCATCTGAAAGGAATCTCTATTCCAATTCCTTCTTAACCAGTCCATGTGTTCTTTAGCAAAATTTATGCGAGCCAGACGATTTTTATCTGATATCAGTGCTTTCTTCACAGGACGATAACAATCAAGATCAGCCTCAATTGCTCGCCGGGAAACAGGTCGAGCAATAATTTCAAAATTCAGATTGTTTGTTAACTGTGTAGAGGTTATATTATCACTTGTAACGCTACGAAAAATGTGTTTGCGACCCCATAAAGTATATACATTCTTGATCCTTATAACAACTCCAGTCTATATAGCAATGTCCGACTGTCTGAAATTACGCTAATTCACAAAAAAAAAAACCCATTTACCTGGGTAAAGTTATGAAAATAATGTTTGTCATCATTTCGAGCATTTCGAGGTTGGTGTTCAAAATGGGGTAAATCGAAGGCACCTCCAAAAAATTACAAAAATTCATTGTGTTTGTTGAATTAATTTTGTATTAAGTTTAGCAAACTATCAAATTTTTGCTTTTTAAAATAATTTGTTTACATTTGTTGTAAATTGTGCTATAAGTCCAGATATTAATGTAAACGTAAAGCCAAGGTGGAGGGTAGCAAATATTCGGCACAGCGGAATTTAACACTCTTCCTGTTTAACCTCTCTTACTATTAAATTATCCTGTTTTTGGCTTATTTTGAGGGCCTGGCCCCTAAATGTTGAGTCGTCATCGTACTTATTTCACGATATTTAAAATTTTTGAAATTATTCATAGAATATTTCTCACATTTATTTTTTGCCTACGACCAGCAGAAAAATCATCTTCACAAAATTTTTTTTTCTTGTCATTATTTTATAATAATTAATTATAAGATGAAAAGGTTAAAAAATTCACTTGTTTTTAAAACCCAGTTACAAGAAAACGTCAGAAACTATAAATAGGTATTTAAATAACGGTTAAAATTTTATACATTTTCTTTCATATCACCTTCTATTTTTATTGTTTTAATCAACTCTGGTTCAGAAGTTGAATTCTTTTTTTTTTTTTTTTATATATATATACCTTACTAGCTGAATCCGGTGTGCTTCGCTATCCCTCATCGTTATAAAATAAAATTAAAAAAAAAATATTTATACATTAACAAAATATTATTTTTTTAATTTAGAATTAATTATTGCACTAACAACTTTATATAATTTTTCTAAAAAGGGCGTGGTCCCGCCCAGTTTTCTTGTAGTACTATTTCTATTAATTTCAATACGACATATACCAAATATCATCGCCGTAAGTTAAAAAATGGCCGAGTTATGACGATTTTGAATTTTGGTTTATATGGGCGCCCACGCCCCTTTGCCCACTAACAACTTTATATAGTTAAGGACTTATTATTTCGTAAAAATATCCTTTTGTGAAAATTTCATGACGATCCTTCCACTAGTTTAGAAGATATTAAAATTTTTTATTTTTCTAAAAGGGGCGTGGTCCCGCCCATTTTTCTTCTGGTATGTATTTCTATTCATGCCAATACCATATGTACCAAATATGACCGCTGTAGGTCAAAAAATTCCCGAGATATGACGATTTAAAATTTTGGGTTATATGGGCGTGGAACCGCCCCTTTCTCCAATCAAGAATTTATATAGCCTATTATTCCTTGCAGAGTCACAGTAACTCGCTATGAAAATTTCAGGAAGATCGGCTCAGGGGTTTGGCTTCTTATAAAGCACAAACAAACACACATTCATTTTTATATATGTATATAGAAGATAGAATTAAAAAAGGGGGCGCTGAAGTGGGCGTGGTTCATAGTTATATGGCGACGTTAACAGTATTAAGAGCAATATACTACCAAATAAAAAAAATCCGTTGGAAGGAGCAAATTTGTACAGAGAACAAAAAGTTTAAAACTTTCAAACAAAATTTGGCGTGAAAAGGGGCGTGAAAGGGACGTGGCGTAAGAAATGTTTATTTCTACCTCGCCTGGAGTATAATGTGTATACAATTTGAAGTAAATCTGTTAAAAACTATACGGGAGCAATTACATAATTTTAAAAAAGTGGGCGTAAAAGTGGGCGTGGTCGAAAAAAAAGTAGCCTATTAATCATGCCAGAGTCCCAGTTAAATGCTGTGAAAATTTCAGGAAGATCGGTCCAGAGGTTTGGTGTCCTATAAAGTACAAACAAACAAATAAACAAACACACATTCCGTTTAAATGGTGCGTGGTAAAGAAGAAGAAAGCATATATTTCAAAAATTCATAACTGCACTCTATATCTATATATAGATATAGATAGATACCACTATGTGGTCAGGGTATAATGACTTTGTGCTGATGTTTGTAACTATCAAAAATATTTGACCTAGACCAACCTTTTATTATACTGATCGGCTAAGAATCACTATCTGAGTCGATTTAGCCATGTCCGTCCGTCCGTCTGTCCGTCTGTGTGTCCATGTAAACCTTGTTATCAAACTACAGCTCTCAAATGTGAACACATGTTGATGAAATTTGGTATGTAAGCTTCTATCAGTCATAGCATGAACGCTATTGAAATTGGCGAAAATCGGTCCATGTTCAGACCTAGCCAACATACAAATGACCCCTATGAAATCGACATAAATTGCCATAAGATCAAAATTGTCATATAGATCTTACTCAAATTGGGTTTGTATGCGTTCATTACATCCATTAATGAGTAGTCCAAAAATGATCCCTTTGGCCCCATATAGAGCTGCTTCCCGATCTTCACTTAAATCTATTAAAAAACAAAAATATTGCACTGATTCTTCTCAAATTTTGTTTGTATATATTTTTGCAAAATAAAAGAGACTTTACCAAACATGATCAGGATCGGTCCATTTTTGGACCTAGTCCCCATATAGACATATCATCCGATATGAACTTTTTCATATCTGACGCCAAAAAAATTAACAAAAATCCCACTCAAATTTGGTTTTTGCTTATTTTCTATGTCCAGTTAGTTGGGCGTAAGAGATAGAGTTTCTAAACGCATGGTATAGGGTATCGTATAGTCGGTCAAAACCGACTTTAATTTTCTTACTTGTTTTTTTTTTTATCGAATTAAGGATAATTTAATTAGATATTATTATGCTACTTTACAATCACTACTCATCCATGAATCTCTTCAATAATTCAATATCCAACGAGTAATTTTACAAAAATAATATTTCTATTTTTTGAATAAAACATGGTAACTCTGAAAAATATCTGTTTTTTGATATACTATATATAAAAATACAATTCAAAAATTTTAATTTTTTTGAATTCTTTTAAAGAGAAATGATTAAAAAATCTTTTTTTGATTATAAGAAGGAAGAGATCAGCACTTTTCTGCTTAAGTTATTGCTTTGAAAAGGCCCGTTTTGACAATAATGTTGAAGAAGCGGACAAACAAATTCTCAAACAAGGGTTAATTGAGTTTACAAAATCTCTTATTTATTCCCATCTAATTTTAAAACATAAAAAAAATTCTGAATATGTAATCAATTTTATTAAATAATTTTATAAAAGTTAAGATATCGATGAGTACGAAAATTTTCTTAGGCCGTTAACTTATCTATGTTTAAACTGGAGCTTAAGGTCGGCTTAGTCCTCCATTGCCCGTATTAATAAAATAAGTATATGTTAACGGGCCTTAATAATTTGAATCTACATTTTTCATTTTTCTATGCGTTACAGGCGGAATGAGAAACTGATATATACCCTCTGTTTTTATATAAAAACAAGTAAGAGTAAACCAACTATACGATTATATATACCATGCGAATAGAGATCCTATCATTATAGGTCCAACTAATTGAGTGAGATTGTTATTAAGTTGTTGCCTTCGGATATGAAAAAGTTCATATCGAATGTCATATTTATGTGGGTACCTAGATCGAAATATGGACCGATATTACCATAATTGGTAAGGTCAATTATTTTTTGCAAAAAAATATACAAACCAATTTTGAGAAAAATCGGTGTAATATTTTTTGCTTTTTAATAGATTTAAGTGAAGATCGGGGAGCAGCTTTATATGGAGGTATGGCTAAGTATTAACACAATAATAATAAACACACACTAATCAAAATTGACCGAGATCTATGTTTATGATAAAATGGATCTTATGGCAATTTAAGTCGATCTCATAGGGGTCATTTGTATGGGGACTATGTCTAAACATGCACCGATTTTCACCAATTTCAATGGCGTTCGTGTATTACAAGGTAATACAAATACAATTTTTGCAGGTATTTTATATTTTTTTTAAAGTTTCAAATATAAAATACTAGCGCTTGAAAGTGATCCCAGCCTTCGAAAATCGAGTGCAAATTCTGGGAAATTTTATTTCTTCATTCAATTTATTTCTTTCAATGTCTTTAAAATCTTTATTTCATTAAATTTATTTCATTATAATTATTTGTTGAACACACAGAAATAAGAGCATAAAGGTATTTGAAATATCTAATTTTAGGCAATTCACAAGTCAAAACAGGGCGTGTGATATGCAGTTACTATAATAAAATTCGATTGATTGTCGTTATTGGTTTATGTCCAAAATTATTTTTCAATTCAATACAGGGCTTTTTACATTTCTTGCCAACACATTAACAAATTTAATAAACACACATACAGCATTGTATAATGTTATGTATGTGTTAGTAACTTTAAATGAGCATTACAAAAAAAAAAAAAAGTACCAGACGGTGAAAATCTGTAAATCTGATGGACAGCTAAAAAAAAATACCTTTCGAATGAGGTATGTTTGGTCAAAATCGGTTCAAAACGGACAAAGTTCTATCGGTCACAAGAAATCGCTTGGCCTATTTATATTATAGATTATAATGTAGAGTCTTTTAGCGCTTTTGCAGGAGCTGTTTTGTGCTTTTTGCTTGGCATCTCTGAAAGTTGTGCCATTATTTTATATACATATATATAAAACAGAATAGATCAAATTTATTGAATGTCTGATTTATTTGTATTTGCATAAATTCAAACTTTACCATAGTTCACAAGTTCGGTTAAATTAATTTGGTCTCTCCAAAATAAGTCAGTCCTTGCTTTATGATGTGTTAACATCTATACGCGCAGTGGGGTAAATTTCAAAAACAGCGTAACATGTAAGCGTAACATGTGAGCGTAAGATGTGAGCGTAACATGTAAGTCGTGAGACAAAATGTGATTGTATTGGTTAAAAAAATTTGATATTATGATAACCTGTTTGAAAATTAGAAATGAAAAATAAAAAATGAAAGATGAAAAATGAAAAAAAAAATGAAAAATTAAAAATGAAAAATAAAAAATGAAAAATAAAAAAGTAAAAATGAAAAATTAAAAATGAAAAATGAAAAATTTAAAATGAAAAATGAAAAATGAAAAATGAAAAATGAAAAATAAAAAATGAAAATGAAAAATAAAAAATTAAAACCGAAAAATTAAAAATTAAAAATTAATAATTAAAAATTAAAAATTAAAAATTAAAAATTAAAAATTAAAAATTAAAAATTAAAAATTAAAAATTAAAAATTAAAAATTAAAAATTAAAAATTAAAAATTAAAAATTAAAAATTAAAAATTAAAAATTAAAAATTAAAAATTAAAAATTAAAAATTAAAATTTAAAATTTAAAAATTAAAAATTAAAAATTTAAAATTTAAAATTAAAAATTAAAAAGTAAAAATTAAAAATTAAAAATTAAAAATTAAAAATTAAAAATTAAAAATTAAAAATTAAAAATTAAAAAGTAAAAATTAAAAATTAAAAATTAAAAATTAAAAATTAAAAATTCAAAATTCAAAATTCAAAATTAAAAATTAAAAATTAAAACTGAATAATGAAAAATGAAAAATAAAAATTGAAAAATAAAAAAATGAAAAATAAAAAATTAAAAATAAAAAATGAAAAATGAAAAATAAAAAATTAAAAATAAAAAATGAAAGATGAAAAATTAAAAATAAAAAATTAAAAATGAAAAATAAAAAATGATAAATTAAAAACGAAAAATGAAAAATGAAAAATGAAAAATAAAAAATGAAAAAGAAAAACGAAAAATGAAAAAAACATTAAAAATGAAAAGTAAAAAATTAAGAATAAAAATGAAAAATAAAAAATTAAAAATAAAAAATGAAAACTAAAAAATTAAAAATGAAAAATAAAAAATTAAAAAAAAAATAAAAAGGAAAAATGAATAGTAAAAAATTAAAAATAAAAAATTAAAAATATAAAATGAAACATGAAAAATGAGAAATGAAAAATGAAAAACTAAAATTAAAAATGAGTAATGAAAAATAAAAAATGAAAAATAAAAAATTATAAATAAAAAATTAAATATAAAAAATTAAAAATAAAAAATAAAAATTGAAAAATAAAAAATGAAAAATAAAAAATAAAAATGAAAAAAGAAAAATAAAAATTGGAAAATGAAAAATGAAGAAAAAAAATTCAAAATTAAAAATAAAAAATGAAAAATGAAAAATAAAAAATTAAAAATGAAAAATAAAAAATGAAAAATAAAAAAAAAAAAAATAAAAATGAGAAATGAAAAACGAAAAATTAAAAATAAAAAATAAAAAACGAACAATTAAAAATTAAGAGGTTAAAATAATAAATAATAATAAATATTTTTATATTAACAGAGCCCCTGCAGTTGATTGCTATAAATGATACGCTTTCTGTTTGATTTTAAGAAAGTGCTATAAAAAAATCTTTAATTACTAGATGTTTACACATCTCCCCTGCGATCGGACTCACATGATTTTTTCCCTGTTTGCAAATTTTCCACGTTATTGGCACATACAAAATGTTTGTTAAAAAGAATATAAATTTTTCGAATTTTTACATACCAAAAAGATTTAGATTAACCGCCGAAAGGACTAAATTGGCATCTCAGCCGCTGAAGGATATAAAATTTAATTGATTTATATTATTTGAAATTAATTCAAAAGATTTATCAACTACTCTCATTAAAATGTTTAAGTGAAACTTACAACACAATTAAGTTTGGTTCAGTGTACTCGAACGAAATAAATTTATACCTAAAATAACAATAACAACAATTATAACAATTGGCGTTTATGAAATTTTTGGCAATGTTTAAACTACACCTTAAATCATCATAATTTAAATGCCTCAATAATTACTTTCGCCACACAAATTCATACATTTATTCAACATATATTTATTCAGCACCTATCAAGCCATCTTGAACATGGGTAAACAATGCTCCTCCGAAAACTAAAACTAAATGATAATGTAGTTCATTGTCTATTGTATCGTAAAGATTTCAATCACACTTTTATTTGGTATGTCTGTGTGTGTGTGTGTATTGCTAAATATTATTTGAGTTCAAATCAGTTCATTTAATTCATTACACAGTAATTACGAGTACTTTGTAATAGTTATATGATGATGATGATGATGATGATGATGAATTCATTAGTTGTTTATTTACCATCACTACGCATGCGTGCAATTATACTTATTGTATGCATTATATAGCAGCCATACTATGTACATATGTACGTACATATATGTATGGTTTTAGTTAAGGTTGATTTCCTTTTTCTTTATAATTAAATTAAAAATTTATTATATTAATTTTTATATTTATATTTATACCAAAGTAATCAGCATAATTATTGACCGGAAAATGGTAATAATAAAAATAAAAAAAAAAACTTCAAACAAAATTTGAAAACAATAAAAACGTCATAAAAAACATTGACAAGAGAAACCGATAATATATAATAAATACAAAATTAACTTATTAATCATTAATAATTTGAACAAGCATTTTGATCTAACTTAGCTCTACAATATCCCAGCAAACAATTTTAAATCAGTTAACATTTTTTAAAGCTGTCGGTAATTTCGAAATTAACCTTGGATATTCTCTACTCCTCGCATGATATATCCATGGAACTTGTATATTCATATTTACAATTCTTTTTTCTTTTTTGTTCTTAAAATTACATTTTTTTGAGTGAGCAAATTTGAAATATGAGCTTTCGGTATGTACGAGGGCGATCCCAAAACAACCCGACCTGACATAGAAAACACAAAAAATTTGGGGAAAAATTTTCTTTATTACTCAACATAAACTCCTTCTAGCTCGATACACTTTTCCCAACGATGTTCAGTAGCTTCGATACCCTGTTTATAATTAGATTTGTCAAGCTTCTTAAAATAGCTATAAACCAAAGACTCCACTTCTTCATTGTTGGCAAAGCTTTTAACAAAGTTTTCAAGTTTCGATATTGAAAATATTCCGAGTGGACTAAATCTGGGGAATAAGGTACGTGATGAATCAATTCGAACTTTAATTAATGGATATTTGCCATCGCAATAATGGATGCATTCTCTTGATGAAACAACACCCTTTTTCGCCAAATGCGTCCTATTTTCCTTAATTTCATCACTTAAACGCTGCAAAAAGTTTGCATAATATTCGACGTTTATTGTTTACCTTTTTTAAAGATAATCAATAAAAACAAGTAAGAAAATTATAGTCGGTCTAGCCCGACTATACGATACTCTATAACGTGGCTTAGAGACCCTATCTTCTCGGCCCAACTAATTAGGTATAGAAAATAAGCATAAACCAAATTGGAGTGGCACTGTTATTAATTTTTTGGCTGCAGATATGAAAAAGTTCATATCGTGTGCTATATTTATATGGGGACTAGGTCAAAAATGGACCGATCCTGACCATATTTGGTAAAGTCACTTATATTTTGAAAAAATATATACAAACCAAATTTGAGAAAAATCTGTGAATTATTTTTGTTTTTTGATAGATTTAAGTGAAGATCGGTGGCTCTATATGGTGCCTATGACTAACAATTTTCCTATAGGGATTATTTTTGTATTACTGATTAATGGATATAATAAAAACATACAAACCCAATTTAACTGAGATCTATATGATAATTTGAATCTGATGGCTATTTATGTCGATTTCATAGGGGTCATTTGCATGGGGACTAGGTCTGAACAATGACCGAATTTCAATAGCGTTCATCCTATGGCCGGTTAAAGCTTATATACCAAATTTCATCAAAATATAATCATATTTGCGATCTGTAGTTTGATTACAAAGTTTACATGGACACACAGACGGACGGACATCGCTAAATCGGCTCAAAAAGTGATTCTGAGTCGATCGGTATAATAAAAGATGGGTCTGGGTCAAATATTTTTGGTAGTTACAAACAGCAGCACAAAGTCATTATACCCAAACCACATAGTGGTATAGGGTGTAATAATTATGCCATGCCCATCCCAAAAACAGACGTCACAACCTTGCCTGCAGACGGAACTGTCTTTGCCTTCTTTGGACAAGATTCTTCCATTTCAATCTACAGATTTGACCGTTCCTCTGTCTCAGGTGTGAAGTGGTGGACCCATGTCTCATCCATGGTTACGAATTGACAGTGAAACCTCACCAAACACTCTATTGAAACGTCTGCAAGACGCTTTTTTTGTTCTATTGTGAGCAAACGCGGCACTCAAGATGCCTGCAGCTCTCTCATCTCCAAATTTTCGGTCATATGCGATGTTTAGCACTTTTTGAAATGCCTGTCATTTCAGCTAGCTCACGCACCTTTAGCCGACGATCATCTAATACCATTTTGTGGATTTTCTTAACCGTTTCTGGCGTGTCCACCTCAATTGGTCGACCACTACGGTGTTCGATTTGGCACCTCGAACGGCCACGTTTAAACTCTGACAGAGTGTCAACAATTGATCAGACTCCCCCAGAGTAGAATCTAGGTCGGCCTTAATATTGATTGGACTGTGACCTTTCAAATATTGAATTACTTAACGGTGATCATTTTTTTCCATGTTTACAAATTCACTAAAGTAATTCACTTCTATTGGCTCCAAAAAAAAAAAAAATAAATACTAAATAACGTGGCACCTTGAAACTTAAAACATATGTTTTATAAGGTTGCCACTTTTCACCAAAGTAATTTTTTTCAAACTCCTGCCGACATCTATACGTCAGGTCGGGTTGTTCTGGTACCGTCCTCGCATGATGTAATTTTTTGTTTAAAATTACTCTTAAATTTTTTTCCAAAAATTTATGTATCGGGATTTTTTTTTTAATTAAATCTCTTGGGATGCGATTTATTTTTAAAGTTTAAAAAAATGATAGAGACGAAAAATTTTTAGTAAATTCACGACTCATCGAATATCCACGTTTTAATTTTATTGAAAAAAAATTCAACTTACCATTGAAGCTGATTTTTGTTTAGCAAATGCACGATGAGCAGCTGATATCGGCTCACTTATAACACTACCTCCGTCCATGGTGGTAGGTTATAGTGATCTGTAATTAAAAAAAAAATTTATATATGAGTAAATCCGAAAAAATGTATACCTAGGGCAGAATTTTAGAGATGTCAAAACTACATATATTTGTTAATGGATAACACTGTGTGATAGAAAAAAATACCTGGGATGCGATACTTTTTTTCTAATAGATCTTGTCGAGTGCAACAAGACCCTGTCTTTGAAATTTGCGAAACAACTCCAAAATCTTGAGTTTCGGGTTAAAAAAATCGGGGTTTCGGCCCTTTTGCATATATAAGCCAGTTACTTTGTTGGATATCAACCGATTTGGAATTTCTGAGCGGATCTAGAAAGAAGAAACTGAGACCTTTCGAAAATATGAACACGATATTTAATCAATATTGAGACACCTGTGCATATTCTTCCAGCAAACTCATTTTGTTTAAAAATATTCTCTATTTTTCAACTTTGGAGATGTTTTTACACATATTTTTTATTTAGGAACCGAATAATTTATCAACTTATTATGTTTATTTATGAGTAAAATGCAGCTTTGGTTTAAAAAATTGGCTAAAAATTAACTGAGTTATTAAATTTTTTTGCAAAAATAACATTTTCGGTTATTCAACACAAAAATGTTTGCAGGCATTTATTCCATCTTTTTCTTTTTATTTGTGTTATTATTATTATTTGTATATATTAATTTAATTATTATTACAAATAAATAAAAAAAAATATTTTTCAACATTTCCATAGAAATAAAGTGATTTTTTTTCCTAAGGTTAACATATTGCGATGATTATAGTATCGAAGGTAGGAAATTTTAGTTAGGTGTGTTACATACCGTCAGAAAGGTTACTTTGTCTAGTTTCTCAATATAAGTTTTATGTGTAAGGTTTTAAAAACACTTATACACAAATAGGAAAAAATTCAAAATAGTGCATATGGTAAAATTGAAAAACCATTGTCATGAGTTACAAAACATTTATTTTGATAGATATCCCACTCGCATCCCACTAAGCGACGCAAAAGCTCTTAAAAGAAAAAACCTAAGCTTTCTTTTGAGCGAAAAAGGGCCTTTTTTGAAAAAAAATCAAATAAAATTTTTCATTTAGCAAAAAAAGTCAAAAAAAAAAATTTTTTTTTTTTCAAAAGATTGAAGGAATAGCTATCTAAACTATTTAGGACAAATTTTGCTAAGAACAATAGGTGATAAGTTACATGTATAAGAAAAAACACCTGTTTGGCCAAAATATCAAATTTTGATCTCCTCTAACTCGGAGAGTTCTTGACCGATTTTGTTGAAAAATTGTGCCTAAACTACTAATCTTGGTGCAAATTTCATCCCGATCGGAAGACATCGGTTTCAAAATTTGGGTCACTTGACATGAATAACAGTTTACAGAAAAATATGAAGAACAAAGTTTGTAACGTCCGCAACTTAAAAATGATATTTCTTGAATACAACAATTGTGAACAATTGTGTGGTAGAGAGAATGGGGGCACAAGTTCTAGAGTAGTTTCAGGCAGGATCCAGACCCCGCCTCCCATCCTATTCTTCAAGCAATATCAATATCATTCTAAATGCTTGCACATTGGATTCGCCGTTTGAAATTAAACTACAATGAATTGAAACAATAATCAACTGTGAGGCAGAAGCTTTGCCAAGCCTCAGTAGAATTTTGTGCGTGCGTGGTTATTACTAATACTGTTTCATAAACAAAAATTCATTTCAACTGCAGAAAGGTAAAAAAAAATTCTTAATAATATAAAAAATAATGAAAATATACTGATGTTGAACAAAAGTAAAGCGAGCTTATCAGCAAAAACATAAAGAAAGTTTAAAAAACAACTAAAAAAAATTTATAATAGACAACGTGTGGCAAATTTCAGAGATAGGCAGACAATAAAAACACCAAAAAACTACCTGTTAACGGGTCTTATAAGTGCGTGCAGACTGTGAAAAAAGTAGAGCTTGCGTTGCCCAATGGCATTGATAAGAAATGTGCAGTTCTGAAGGTGCTCTTATAAAAATATATCGAAAAAGAAAGAATCATTTTGAGACGGATAAAAACTATTGATGACACAATATAAACGCGACGACATTTCGATGCAATCCGCTAGCACAAAATTGACATTATTAGTTGGAGCTGATAAAATACCCATGGCTAAGAGGTTTATGTTAGTCACCGTGAATCAGGCGTTTGAACTTTTTGAAACTGAATTTCCAGATAAAAATATTTTCCGAACGAAGTTTTATGGAAATCGACCCAGAACAGTAGAATTAATTGAAAAGCTACCACATAATATGTAGGTATATGCCAATATCACGTATATAGAAAGCGTACATAAAAAAATTCTGTATTTCCGTCCAATTTTGCCGAATGTTTAATTAAAACTTCCTGCAGTGTTGAAAATGAAATGTGTATATCAAATCAGTGTAATAGGTGTGTAAAAGACATCCAGGATGAGCTAGTTCCATTACAGTATATTAATCGGATGGATCAAAATGGAGAATGGTTAATGGCTAGATGATGTTAAGCAGCACGGAAGGGCCATCAAACGATTAATTATTTGAATTAAACTCTCAATTGCCGGCGTTTAGACTGCATAATTTTAGAAAACGTGTGCAGCAACTGTACTTTGAGAATTCCAAAAATCAAATTATACCAAATGAACTAATTTTGCAAGCGGATTTTGCTGAAAACTATAGAGTTATATCTCAAAATGGGGTTCAATCAGCTCATTTTAGTTATAACCAAGTAACTCTGTTTACTTACGTATGGTTCGATAACTGTACCAAGTCATTATGTATCGAAACTCTCTCATGATAAGAACTTTGTTTATTGTTTTATCTATAATATTAATAGGCTAGGCGATTTCTTGTAACCGATGTTCTACCGGTTTATCCCGATTTTGACCAAACGTATATTATTTGAAAGGTATTTCTTTTTAGCCATTTTGCAGATTTACAGATTTTTCAATTTTTCCCTTTATTTTGAGTAAGTTGCATTTAAAATTGCGTTTTATTAAATTTATTAATGTGTTTGCTAATGAGTTTGTTATCGCCATTCACAATAATAATAAACCATAAATGTGTTGGTTTGTGAATTGGCTAAGTTGTAAAATAGAGCTGCCTAGAAACTGCACTCGAATTTCGAGCGCTGGAATCTGTTAGTTAAAATAATTGTACATAAAATTAAAAAGCTGTATTCACACAATAGAATAAATGTATTTTCCGATGGCTGTGGAAGTCAATTTGAAAACAAATTTATTCGAAGGAGAATTCCACAATTAAATGGATTTTTTGATGTGTAAACATCTATACGCGCAGGGGGGTAAATTTCAAAAACAGCGTAACATGTAAGCGTAACATGTGAGCGTAACATGTGAGTCGTAAGACAAAATGTGATTGTATTGGTGAAAAAATTATGATATTATGATAACCAGTTTGAAAAATTGAAAATTGAAGATAAAAAATGCAAAAAAAATTAAAAATTAAAAATGAAAAACGAAAAATTAAAAATGAAAAATAAAAAATTAAAAATGAAAAATAAGAAATTAAAAATCAAAAATGAAAAATTAAAAATGAAAAATAAAAAATAAAAAATTAAACATGAAAAATAAAAAATGAAAAATGAATAATAAAAAAATGAAAAATAAAAAATGAAAGATAAAAAATGAAAAATGAAAAATAAAAAATGAAAAATAAAAAAATTAAAAATTAAAAATAAAAACTAAAAAAAGAAAAATTAAAAACGAAAAACGAAAAATGAAAAATAAAAAATGAAAAATGAAAAACGAAAAATTAAAAATAAAAAATGAAAAACGAAAAATGAAAAGAAAAAAAAATAAAAATGAAAAATAAAAAATTAAGAATCAAAATGAAAAGTGAAAAATAAAAAATTAAAAATGAAAAATGAAAAATGAAAAATAATAAATGAAAAACGAAAAATGAAAAATGAAAAAAAAAACTTATAAATGAAAAATAAAAAATTAAGAATCAAAATGAAAAATAAAAACTGAAAAATGAAAAATAAAAAATTAAAATTAAAAAATGGAAAACTAAAAATAAAAAATCAAAAATGAAAAATTAAAAATTAAAAATGAAAAATGAAAAACAAAAAATAAAAAATGAAAAATAAAAAATGAAAAACGAAAAATTAAAAATGAATAATGAATAATGAATAATGAATAATGAATAATGAATAATGAATAATGAATAATGAATAATGAATAATGAATAATGAATAATGAATAATGAATAATGAATAATGAATAATGAATAATGAATAATGAATAATGAATAATGAATAATGAATAATGAATAATGAATAATGAATAATGAATAATGAATAATGAATAATGAAAAATGAAAAATAAAAAATAAAAAATGAAAGATAAAAAATGAAAAATAAATGAAAAATAAAAAATTAAAAACGAAAAATAAAAACTAAAAAAAGAAAAATGAAAAACGAAAAATGAAATATAAAAAATGAAAAATGAAAAACGAAAAATGAAAAATAAAAAATGAAAAATGAAAAAAAAATTAAAAATGAAAAATAAAAAATTAAAAATCAAAATGAAAAAGAAAAAATGAAAAATGAAAAATAAAAAATAAAACATGAAAAATAAAAAATTAAAAAAAAAATAAAAGGGAAAAATTAAAAATAAAAAATAAAAAATGAATAATAAGAAATTAAAACTAAAAAATTAAAAATAAAAAATGAAAAACAAAAAAAGAAACATGAAAAATAAGATATGAAAAATAAAAAACTAAAATTAAAATGAATGAAAAATAAAAAATGAAAAATGAAAAATGAAAAATAAAAAATGAAAAATGAAAAACGAAAAATGAAAAATAAAAAATAAAAAATTAAAAATAAAAAATTAAAAACGAAAAATGAAAAATGAAAAAAAAAATTAAAAATGAAAAATAAAAAATTAAGAATCAAAATGAAAAATAAAAAATGAAAAATTAAAAAAAAAAAAATAAAAAATTAAAATTAAAAAATGAAAAACCAAAAATAAAAAAATGAAAAATAAAAAACGAAAAATTAAAAAAAAAAAATGAAAAATGAAAAACGAAAATGAAAAATGAAAAATTAAAAATAAAAAATAAACGAAAAATTAAAAATAAACCGGTTAGAATAATAAATAATAATAAATATTTTTATATTAACGGACCCCCTGCAGTTGATTGCTATAAGTGATACGCTTTCTGTTTGATTTTAAGAAAGTGCTATAAAAAAATCTTTAATTACTAGATGTTTACACATCTCCCCTGCGATCGGACTGACATGATTTTTTTTTCTATATCCCACGGTAAAGGTACCATGGACAAAGTAGGAGCTGTTGTAAAGCGGACAGTTTGGCAGCTGGTGCGATCATAAAAACTTATTTTTTAAAATGCTCGGGACTTTCACAAACTAGCATAAGCGAACATAAATGGTATTTCCTTAATTTATGTTTGAGAATTCCAAAAATCAAATTATACCAAATGAACTAATTTTGCAAGCGGATTTTGCTGAAAACTATAGAGTTATATCTCAAAATGGGGTTCAATCAGCTCATTTTAGTTATAACCAAGTAACTCTGTTTACTTACGTATGGTTCGATAACTGTACCAAGTCATTATGTATCGAAACTCTCTCATGATAAGAACTTTGTTTATTGTTTTATCTATAATATTAATAGGCTAGGCGATTTCTTGTAACCGATGTTCTACCGGTTTATCCCGATTTTGACCAAACGTATATTATTTGAAAGGTATTTCTTTTTAGCCATTTTGCAGATTTACAGATTTTTCAATTTTTCCCTTTATTTTGAGTAAGTTGCATTTAAAATTGCGTTTTATTAAATTTATTAATGTGTTTGCTAATGAGTTTGTTATCGCCATTCACAATAATAATAAACCATAAATGTGTTGGTTTGTGAATTGGCTAAGTTGTAAAATAGAGCTGCCTAGAAACTGCACTCGAATTTCGAGCGCTGGAATCTGTTAGTTAAAATAATTGTACATAAAATTAAAAAGCTGTATTCACACAATAGAATAAATGTATTTTCCGATGGCTGTGGAAGTCAATTTGAAAACAAATTTATTCGAAGGAGAATTCCACAATTAAATGGATTTTTTGATGTGTAAACATCTATACGCGCAGGGGGGTAAATTTCAAAAACAGCGTAACATGTAAGCGTAACATGTGAGCGTAACATGTGAGTCGTAAGACAAAATGTGATTGTATTGGTGAAAAAATTATGATATTATGATAACCAGTTTGAAAAATTGAAAATTGAAGATAAAAAATGCAAAAAAAATTAAAAATTAAAAATGAAAAACGAAAAATTAAAAATGAAAAATAAAAAATTAAAAATGAAAAATAAGAAATTAAAAATCAAAAATGAAAAATTAAAAATGAAAAATAAAAAATAAAAAATTAAACATGAAAAATAAAAAATGAAAAATGAATAATAAAAAAATGAAAAATAAAAAATGAAAGATAAAAAATGAAAAATGAAAAATAAAAAATGAAAAATAAAAAAATTAAAAATTAAAAATAAAAACTAAAAAAAGAAAAATTAAAAACGAAAAACGAAAAATGAAAAATAAAAAATGAAAAATGAAAAACGAAAAATTAAAAATAAAAAATGAAAAACGAAAAATGAAAAGAAAAAAAAATAAAAATGAAAAATAAAAAATTAAGAATCAAAATGAAAAGTGAAAAATAAAAAATTAAAAATGAAAAATGAAAAATGAAAAATAATAAATGAAAAACGAAAAATGAAAAATGAAAAAAAAAATTATAAATGAAAAATAAAAAATTAAGAATCAAAATGAAAAATAAAAACTGAAAAATGAAAAATAAAAAATTAAAATTAAAAAATGGAAAACTAAAAATAAAAAATCAAAAATGAAAAATTAAAAATTAAAAATGAAAAATGAAAAACAAAAAATAAAAAATGAAAAATAAAAAATGAAAAACGAAAAATTAAAAATGAATAATGAATAATGAATAATGAATAATGAATAATGAATAATGAATAATGAATAATGAATAATGAATAATGAATAATGAATAATGAATAATGAATAATGAATAATGAATAATGAATAATGAATAATGAATAATGAATAATGAATAATGAATAATGAATAATGAATAATGAATAATGAATAATGAAAAATGAAAAATAAAAAATAAAAAATGAAAGATAAAAAATGAAAAATAAATGAAAAATAAAAAATTAAAAACGAAAAATAAAAACTAAAAAAAGAAAAATGAAAAACGAAAAATGAAATATAAAAAATGAAAAATGAAAAACGAAAAATGAAAAATAAAAAATGAAAAATGAAAAAAAAAATTAAAAATGAAAAATAAAAAATTAAAAATCAAAATGAAAAAGAAAAAATGAAAAATGAAAAATAAAAAATAAAACATGAAAAATAAAAAATTAAAAAAAAAATAAAAGGGAAAAATTAAAAATAAAAAATAAAAAATGAATAATAAGAAATTAAAACTAAAAAATTAAAAATAAAAAATGAAAAACAAAAAAAGAAACATGAAAAATAAGATATGAAAAATAAAAAACTAAAATTAAAATGAATGAAAAATAAAAAATGAAAAATGAAAAATGAAAAATAAAAAATGAAAAATGAAAAACGAAAAATGAAAAATAAAAAATAAAAAATTAAAAATAAAAAATTAAAAACGAAAAATGAAAAATGAAAAAAAAAATTAAAAATGAAAAATAAAAAATTAAGAATCAAAATGAAAAATAAAAAATGAAAAATTAAAAAAAAAAAAATAAAAAATTAAAATTAAAAAATGAAAAACCAAAAATAAAAAATGAAAAATAAAAAACGAAAAATTAAAAAAAAAAAATGAAAAATGAAAAACGAAAATGAAAAATGAAAAATTAAAAATAAAAAATAAACGAAAAATTAAAAATAAACCGGTTAGAATAATAAATAATAATAAATATTTTTATATTAACGGACCCCCTGCAGTTGATTGCTATAAGTGATACGCTTTCTGTTTGATTTTAAGAAAGTGCTATAAAAAAATCTTTAATTACTAGATGTTTACACATCTCCCCTGCGATCGGACTGACATGATTTTTTTTTCTATATCCCACGGTAAAGGTACCATGGACAAAGTAGGAGCTGTTGTAAAGCGGACAGTTTGGCAGCTGGTGCGATCATAAAAACTTATTTTTTAAAATGCTCGGGACTTTCACAAACTAGCATAAGCGAACATAAATGGTATTTCCTTAATTTATGTTTCTAAAAACTACATTAAACGCCAAACATAAGAATTTGGAATATACTGGTTAAATGTAAGAAATATTCCTGGTGTGAAATCAAATCATTATTTTGCTATCTAACCTAATGATCCCACCATTAAAATGACACATACAGCAGGGTCTATTAAATATAAAATACAAAATTAAATAATATTTTGAAAAAATATTGAATTAAAAGAATATAGGAAAAATTTAACCTAGAAATTTATAAACCTCATGCGATCTTTTTTTTTATCCTAAAATATTCCTCTTTCTTTTACGTATTTGGATTTTTTTTTTGTTATTATAAAAAATTTGCTAAAAATTATGCAAATTCGCGTTTGCCTCCAAACCGGCTTCCATTTTTGGTAACGACCGCAACGACACTTTCGGCACGAATAATTTTTCCCCTCAAAAACTGTTAAGCAAATATTAAATGTCATATCAAAGTACTACCAAAGAACGGAATTAATATTAGCAAAAAATATGTGCGTACGAATGTAACGTCCGCAACAGTGGATTTACCTATATGTTAAATATCTCTGATTTAGAAATACGACTCAACATAAGCTTTAATACTCTAGTGTTATTTAATATGCCGTTGCATTATGTTGGATTTATTTGTTCTTTATCTTTTCACAGCCATGATCTGTATGATACGAGGATTACTGACTGGCAATGATATCTTTAAGATCATTGATCATAAATCATAGAACCATGATCACATATAATATTACATAACAAGACATGATATCTTAAAAACAACTTCATATCTTCAATTTTGTTGTTATTTTTGTTGTTGTCGGTGTTGTTGTCATGCATGCATGACTACATGCAAATATTTAACAAACATATAAGTAAATGCACAAAATATTCCCACAATTTTAAATAAGGTTTTTTATTTGTTACGAGTACTTCTTGAACTGCGTCTAAAAATGAACAGTGGAAAATTCTCCATGCTTTAGGTAATAAAGAAAGTTCAATTCCCACCATCATCGTCGTATCCCAGCAATGTACTCGTAGTGTAATAATTGTTGCCTGTTCGTTGTTTTTTTAATATATTTTTTTGTATTTTTTATTTAGTATGTTTTTGTTTTAACAACTACAAATGGGCCACACTTCTTTTGTGTTTTTGTTTCTAGTCATATTTACGAGTATATTTCCTTGGAGGGTTTTATTTTAATTTTTATTTTTTTAGATTTAAGTCGTTTTTCGACATGTCTCAACTTTAGTTTTTGCTTTTTAGATCATTGTTGTAGTTGTTTTAGGAGCTTGGCTCTAACT
This sequence comes from Cordilura impudica, assembly GCA_963682025.1. Classification (NCBI taxonomy): domain Eukaryota; kingdom Metazoa; phylum Arthropoda; class Insecta; order Diptera; family Scathophagidae; genus Cordilura; species Cordilura impudica. The sequence continues at coordinate 5,674,052 of OY821521.1, forward strand.
TAAGCTTTGTTCGTTCTAAACCACTGAACTATAACAGCAGTGTTGATAATTATACACTTCTTTTAGCAGTTTATTTACTTAATACATGCTTAGAGTAAAGTGGAGTGTTTTTTCGATATCTCTACTACCATGTCCATTTTACACGTAAGGTAGTACTTTGTTATTACAACAATTTAAACAAAAATTGCATGTCTAAATTTTAAGGAATATAAAGCTTGTATGTATTGCTTTAAACTGGCCTTTACTTAATTAGTTATACAGGGTGATTGTTGTATACTGTTGTAGGCCATATTATAGAAAGAAAAAAACAAGTGAAAAAGTTATTGTCGGTCTATCTTAGTGCGGTCCTTTATCATATTTTGTGTGGCCCTTTGATATAAGTACTGTCGATACTACAAATTTAATACAAACTGCCAAAAAAAAGTTATATGTACATATACATACATACATATATTCATTAAGAAAAAAATTTCTGAATTTAGAAATTTTTTTATCCTACTTTTTAATAATTCGAGATTTAGCACATCAATGTAGGTACTAAAAATGTTTTTGTTGTTCGTTATTTTCTTCGAAATTCAAATTTTTTTAAGTATCGTTTTATTACCAAAGTTTCATGGCATGCTCAGATTTAATATAAGAATTTGAACTTTATATATTTTTCTGGCATTTTTATTTTTTCATTCAATTTATATCTTTCAATGTTTTATTAATCTATTTAATTCATTAAATTTATTTCATTATAAATATTTGTTGAACACACAGAAATAAGAGCCTAAAGGTATTTGAACCACCTTGTATGCCACCTAAAGGTATGCTAATTTTAGGCAATTCACAATTATTATAATGGAATTCAATTACGTATTGTCGTTATTGGTTTATTTTTCCAAATTATTTTTCAATTCAACACGGGGCATTTCATATACAATTTTTGCAAACACATTTACAAATTTAATAAACACACACACAGGATTGTATAATTTTATGATTGTGTTAATAGCAACTTTAAATGATTTTACTAAAAAAATTTTCCAAACGGTGCAAATCTGTAAATCTGGTGGACAGCTAAAAAGAAATACCTTTCAAATGAGGCATGTTTGGTCAAAATCGGTTTAAAACTAACAAAGTTGTATCGGTCACAAGAAATTGCCTTGCCTATTAATATTATAGATTTCTAAGAATATTAAGGGTTTTCACTCTTGGTAGTAAATGTTGTAGATATAGTAAAAGTACTACTATTTACAATACCACAACAACGAAATGCATGAAATTAAAATTTACTACGCTGTTGTTAAATTACAAGGCTAAAAGTACATTTACAAGACTAAACATTTGCAAGACTAAAACTAAAACACTATTAAAATAAAGTTTAGTAATGGATCAAAATTATGAAAAATCTAAATTAAAACATCAAGAGTTTGAGGTGAGTTCAATTATTTTTACTTTTTAGAAACCCACTGCCCAAATATTCTATAGAAAGTTTCTGAATACAGTACATATCGATACATCTTGGGATATTGTACGGTGAAAATTCAAAAACCCTTAAAACAACCTACAACACAGCAGAGACATGGAGAAAATATGCAGTAGAAATCGAAGAGAGAGTTGAATAAACTGAAAATAGAAAAAGAAGAACGTTTACGAATATTGGAATTAGAAAAGCAGGAGAGAACCGAACGCTTCGAAATCAAAATGCGTTACAAATATGGCACCCACAATAGAAAGTAAAAAAATATTTCAAAATAATTCAATTTTATTTATATACTTAATTCTCTTTTTATTTTTTAATGAATTGTTAACATTTTATTTATTTTTTTTACATTAAAATAATTAAATACATTTTTTTGTGTTATGGATACTAGAAAGTAAAAAAATATTTCAAAATAATTCAATTTTATTTATATACTTAATTCTCTTTTTATTTTTTAATGAATTGTTAACATTTTATTTATTTTTTTACATTAAAATAATTAAATACATTTTTTTGTGTCGATGGATACTGCTGCAATTTCACGTTCGATATTCGTACGAAGTTCATCAATCGTCGCTAGCTTGTTGGCATAGACCATAGACTTGACGTAGCCCCACAGGAAATAGTCCAATGGCGTCAAATCGCACGACCGAGGCGGCCAATCGACTGGACCATTTCGTGAGATAACACGTTCTCCAAACTTGGTTTCCAATAAATTGATTGTGACATTCGCTGTGTGGCTTGTGGCGCCGTCTTGTTGGAACCACATGTCCTCCAAGTCCATATCATCCAATTGGGGCCAAAAATATTCGGTTATCATTGATTCCCATTCACAGTAACGTGCCGGTCTTGATCATCACGGAAGAAGTGCGGCCCAATGACGCCGCCGGCCCATAAACCGCACCAAACCGTAATTTTTTCGGGATGCTCATGGAGTACGGGTGGATTGCTGTCTGAACAATGACGCATATTTTGTTTATTGACGAAGCCATTCAGCCAGAAATGAGCCTCATCGCTGAAGATGATTTTTCGATGAAAATTCGAATCATTTTCAAGTTGTTGCTTAGCCGAATTCACGAACATACGACGCTTCTGGTGGTCAAGCGACTTCAGTTCTTGCGTCAATTTGATCTTGTAAGGATTTAGGCCAAGATCTTTTCGCAAAATTCGCCACAACGACGTCAGAGAGATGCCCAACGCTTGAGAACGACGTGTGGGAGACACATTTGGGCTTTCTTCAACTGAAGCCTCAGCGGCAGCAATATTCTCGACACTACGGGCACTTCTTTGTCTCGCTGGCACGGGAACATTTTGTACTGTGCCTGTGAATTCCAATTTTTCCGCTAGACGCTCAATTGTTGATCTGCTAGGACGATTATGACGACCATAAATTGGACGTAGCGCTCTTAACGTTGAGGCCACTGACTCCGAATTTCGGTAGTAAATTTTAATAATTTCGACTCGTTGCTGGCTCGTATATCTTTCCATCATGAAATGGCAAACTTTACTTTGAAGTGGCCACTTTAGTGAGATCAAGAATCGCTTTCATTTTTATTTAATTTTTATTTAATATGTCCATGATTTCTTTTAACTGAATATGTTTTAACTTAAAACTTTTAAATATTGATACGTTCTGCTATTTGATTAGATATTGTAAACATTCTACTCTTTAATAATTTAACTATTAAATAGGTTTTTGTATATAGTGTGAAAAATTATGATTAAGTATATTTAGTATAAAAAGATTAAATCTTATAATGAAATAGGTAGTGTAAATAACACAAGGGAACAATGGTTCTGTTGATTAAGAACTGAATATTGTTTTTAAGGTTATTTGGGACGCTGAATCCAAATCTGCCCTTGGTTTTTTTCTATCAGCTCGACTTTTCGAGATATACCGTTATGTTCAAAATTAAGGCACTTCCGCTACATATATTGGAATAACTTGAAAACGGTTCACCATATTAAATTAAAAAAAAAATTCGAAACTCGCAAACAATATTCTCTTAAAGCCGTGCTTACTTTGTTTTTAAATTTTCCAAGTAGTTTTAGAGATATCGTTCAAGTTTTGAAAAAAAAATTAAAATTTTTTAAAAAAAACATTTTTTTTGTTCTTTAAAAATTCCTAAAAAATAAAAATGGGACAAAAATCACAGTTTTGGTCTACAAACAGTTAGTTAAATATATTTCGAATAAAATGAGCTTTATTTCATTGCAATCGGTGCACAACTTTTGATTTTGTTCACGATTTACTGAATTGATATAAATCGCGATTTCCATACAAAAATAACATTTTCTAATGTGCAAACTCATAACGCCTATAAATTTTATTGTCCCTTTATGACACCTAGTCAGTTCACAGTCAATTAAAGCGAAAAAAGAAAAGTCCACTTGTTTTTATTGATGTGTGGTTTACCGTTGGTAACGGATGATTTTTTAAAGGAATTCCCCTGAACACATGTGTTCATTCATAAGTGACTGTCAATAAAATTGTGGATATAATTTTTTTTGGTACTTCAGTAAAAAACTACTAAGTATTTATATGGGTTCATTCAACCAATTTTTCTCATTCAACAAGTGTTTACGAAAGCGAAAAGTATAACGACAAAAAATATAAATCATTTTACATTGAACATTTAATCAGTCAACACAAAAAAGTTCAATTTTGTTCCCGTGTGTTATTTATTGAAAATTGTGTTACTTTGATATATACTTCAAAATTGTGCAATGGCTACGTCAAGAAACACCTGTAAAATCAATCCCAACTATTTTTGTAACATATGTGGCGAATACACGTTTATAAAAAATAGAAAAAGTGTGTCAGATTTTATTAAAAAAATTTATTTTGACTACTTCGGATTTACCATGGAAACCCGTGACAAGTACTGGATTCCTAATACTGTATGTAAAAACTGTGTAGAGTATTTAAGGTTATGGGCAAACAAGCAACGGACCCACTTCAAGTATAAAACACCAATGATCTGGCGGGAACCTTCGAATCATTATGATGATTGTTATTTTTGCGCTGTCAACATAACAGGCATTAATAAAACAAACCGGTCTAAATGGATTTATCCTAACGTGTTGTCTATTACCCAACCAGTCCTGTACTCTAGTGAGGATTCAGAACCACAACCATCTACATCTACACACAATTTCCACGACTTACGACAAAATGTTCCTTCACCAATTTCTGAATTTGGATCAGATGACTTGCATTTAGATATTTCTTCTGAACGCGAGCAATTTAATCAGGAGGAGCTTAGTGATTTAGTGAGAGACCTTGGACTTTCTAAAAAAGCATCTGAAATTCTTGCTTCTCGATTAAAGCAAAAAAATCTGTTAACCCAAGGAACAACAATTTCATACTACCGTAACAGAGAAAAAAACTTACTTCCATTCTTTTCCGAAGACGATGAATTTGTTTATTGTTCAGATGTTCCTGGTTTAGTAACAGCGATGGGATTAGAGGAGTATGATCCAAATGACTGGCAACTATTTATAGATTCTTCTAAACGCAGCCTAAAATGTGTACTTCTGCATAACGGTAATAAATTGGGTTCGTTGCCCATTGCACATTCAACTAAAGCTAAAGAAGAATATTCTACAATTGCCTCAGTTATAAATAAAATAAAGTACAACGAACACCGCTGGCTAATTTGTGTGGATCTAAAAATGGTGAATTTTCTTCTAGGCCAACAAGGTGGCTACACAAAATATCCGTGTTTCATTTGTTTATGGGATAGCAGAGCCAGATCTGAACACTGGAGTAAGAAAGACTGGCCTTCGAGGGAAGCTATGGTTCCAGGAAACCACAATATAGTTAATCAACCACTTGTGCCCAGGGATCGCATAATACTGCCACCTCTCCATATCAAGCTAGGACTTATGAAACAATTTGTCAAAGCTCTCAACAAGGACGGTGATTGTTTTAGATATATCAGTAAAAAGTTCAACAATTTGCGTTCGGAGAAACTGAAAGCTGGCATTTTTGATGGCCCTCAAATCAAAAAATTAATCAATGATGAAAATTTTAGTAATTCCATGACAGATATTGAAAGAAATGCTTGGAATGAATTTGTTTGGATAGTGCGCAATTTCCTGGGAAACAAAAAGGGTGAGCACTATTCGGACCACGTGGATAACATGTTGTCACATTTCAAGCAGCTTGGTTGTAATATGAGCATTAAGGTGCACTACCTACACAGTCATTTGGATTGTTTCCCTGAAAATCTTGGAGACTTCAGTGAAGAACAAGGTGAACGTTTCCATCAAGATATCCGCACTATAGAGGAGCGGTACCAGGGTCACTGGGATAAGCATATGATGGCGGACTATTGCTGGAGCATTAAAACGAATCCCTCTAAACAAGGTTATTTAAGAAAATCTTATAAAAGAAAATTTTTCGATGAGTTGTAATTACATTGTAATATTTGTGTATTAAAATTTTTTATTTTTCTTTAAAATTCTCTTTTTGTGTTAAATTAAAAAGTATAGCTGACCATAAAAATGAAATAATCTTTTTTTATTACTTAATTTTTTTAATTCTTAGAATCATAAAAAACTAACTTATTACATACAAACACTTACACATTAGAAAATGTTATTTTTGTATGGAAATCGCGATTTATATCAATTCAGTAAATCGTGAACAAAATCAAAAGTTGTGCACCGATTGCAATGAAGTAAAGCTAATTTTATTCGAAATATATTTAACTATCTGTTTGTAGACCAAAACTGTGATTTTTGTCCCATTTTTATTTTTTAGGAATTTTTAAAGGACAAAAAAAATGTTTTTTTTTAAAAAATTTTAATTTTTTTTTCAAAACTTGAACGATATCTCCAGAACTGCTTGGAAAATTTAAAAACAAAGTAAGCACGGCTTTAAGAGAATATTGTTTGCGAGTTTCGGATTTTTTTTTTAATTTAATATGGTGAACCGTTTTCAAGTTATTCCAATATATGTAGCGGAAGTGCCTTAATTTTGAACATAACGGTATATCTCGAAAAGTCGAGCTGATAGAAAAAAACCAAGTGCAGATTTGAAATCAGCGACCTCAAATTAGTAAAAATTTGCTATAAATTTCAAATCAACACAAAAAAAGTTCAATTTTGTTCCCTTGTGTAATATTTAACAAATAAATAAATTGAATTGCAAAATAAAAAAGGTAATTTGAATTTAGATTAATTTATATATATTTTATATTTTTCTTGCTGTGAAAAATAAACTAAAGCAGATTTAAACAAGTAAGAAAATTATAGCCGGTCTAGACCGACTATAGGATACCCTATACCTTGGGCTAGGTCTGAACAAGGACCGATTCTCACCAATTTCAATAGCGTTCATCCTATGGCCGATAAAAGCTTATATACCAAATTTCATCAAAATATATTCATATTTGCGACCTGCAGTTTGATTACAAGCTTTACATGGACACACAGACGGACGGACGGACAGACGGACATCGTTAAATCGAATCAGATAGTGATTCTGATTCGATCGGTATAATTAAAGATGGGTCTAGGTCAAATATTTTTGGTTGTTACAAACAGCAGCACAAAGTCATTATACCCAAATAAATATAACAGGGTTGTAAATATAACACCAAGAGTGAAAACCGCTATTATTAAATTGTTGATTGAATTAATTGCAATTTTTATAACAACTAATTACTTATTGGCCCTACAAAATGACATCAGTTAAAAGAAAATTAGTATTTTAAAATAGAAAATTTAATAGTTTTTGGACAAATAAATATTTTGTTATCGAGAATAATAAAAAAGTTATAAGCTTAATTTCTCGAGCTACAATAAATTGCATGAAGGAATTAAATCAAAAGTGGCATCACTTTACAACACACCCGGAATATCAGCAAAAGATAAAATTAAATCCTTTAATAGGGGTATTGTAGCACACCAACGGATTTTTAAAAAAATACATAATGAATTGGAAGTTGTTTCGGAAACGAGCTACGATTTGTCATTATTACTGTGAAAGGAACCATTGCTTTGTAGAAAAAAATCCCTTTACCTTTTCCAAACTGATAAGAAACGACTTAAATACAGATGTTAATATATCAACAATCCGCAAAATACTTATTCGTGAAAACCTTAAAGCTCGAAGCCCTAAAAAAGTACCCATGTTGTAAACTGTGTTTTTCTTGCTTAGATAGAACTTACGAAAGGGTTAGCTGTCAAACGAATGGTCATACTGCGATCACATTTTGACATTTATAATCAGTATACTCTGGCAAATCATCATGAATAGATTCACGCTTGAACAAAGCTACAAAATTATCTAAATTTACTTTAAAGATTAGTTATCAATTCGCGCAACTTATAGACAGACGACTTTATTAAAATTGTGGATAGATTTCATACCACATACTCTCTAAATGATGCAATAATACAAACACGACGCTGTAAACAAAAGTGTGGAAGAAGATCGAAACGTATCGATTCGTCGTCTGTCGCAGGAATTCGGTCTCCGTCCGTGGAAAATTTTGGAATAAGATCCTGGCCTACACTCGGAGAAGGTCCAGCTGGTTGGTGCAGGAACAGAAGCCACGAGGCCATCATATGTGTCGTTTTTTCGCCGATTGGCCTCTAGAGTAGTTGAGGTTCTTTTTTTTTTTTTGGCTTAACGGGTTTGTAAATAAACAAAATTGCCACATATGGAGTAAGACCAATCCACAACAGACCCTATAGACTCTATTACACCCAGAAAAATTCACAGTTTGGTGCCGTTTACATGCCCATTACCATTTCTTCAATGGTCAATGGAGATCGTTACCGCACCACGATCAATGATTTTTTGTTTGAAAATATGGATGACATTGATCCGGGCGAGATGTGGTTTCAACATAAAACGATCGCAGCTTAATGAAATCAAAATTTGGCGATAAGTTGCTTTCGACAAATGCTGATAAATCAGCAACAATTGACGCCTATGTTCGTGTTAATCGTGACATATGGCAAACAAAATTTTTATCGAGCTTAAAAAACACGCTTTACAACAAAGACTAAAATTTGTTGAGAAGCATGTCAATTGACTTAAAGAAAAATGGCGTAATATTCTTTGGACTGACGAAATCAAAATAAATTTGTGATGTAATTAGACTGAGGTGCTCATCACGTAAGAAGGTCTGTTAATACAGCGTACAACACCAAGTTTACCGTTAAAACATTTAAACATGGTGGTAACATCATGGTATGGGAAGCATTTCCATACAATCGTGTGGAACCACTACACAAGACATTATGAAGGAAACAGATAATGTTGAAAGTCTTGAAACTGAAGACAATATTGTCTTTTGCTGTTCCAAAAGGACAATTATAATAAAAACACACAGGATAATTATAACAAAAATGCACAAAGATGTGGTTTAAGGACAATAACCTGACTATCATAGAGTGGCTACCACAATCCACGAATCTAAATCCAATAAAAAATTTATGGAATGTAGGAAAGGCGTCGATTAGCGGAAAGTGTTCAATCTACAGTGATAAGTTTTGGCAACTTATTATTAAAAATATATTTTCGCTGAGTCAGCGCCGGCCCGAGCATTTGTGGCGCCTACAACAAGGGTCTATTAGCTAAAAAAAAAAAACCTTATTTTGTTTAAGCAAAATTTTGAATTACAAAACATTGTTTTTATTTTTATAGTAAAAACTCCCAATTTAATTTTTATTTTAATATATAAAACTTAAATGGAGCTTTTCCGATTTTACCCCTACCCCAATTAGGGAAATGTTTTGATCAATAAATATGACTTTTATGATCAAAAAATCTAGATAATCTGAAAAAAAAAGAATTAAAAAAACTTATAAAATTATAAAATAATTGAAGAAAAAGTTTCCCATATGTTAGCACTATTGATTCGAGGTCATATAAACTTCAAAAAAGCTGACGATATATTTTCAGGGTTCTACACCTAATGGGAACTTTCCTTTAAAACCCTGTTCAACTAGCCTCAATTGTGTTTGTGTTTCCGCCATCGTCTCTGACTAATGCGACAGAGTGATTTACCACTTCATGATTATAAAAGTTGAAGTTATTGATGCCTCATTATTATTTCGTCTCATTTCCCTCCCCGCAACTTCCTCCAAAAAAATCTTCCTCTTAGGTGTTTTTTCGATACCATCAAACACCCAAACGCATTCTACATGATGTCCTCGGTGATATTTTCTCTTCGGCCACTTCTACAAGACCCCCCAAATATCATATCATTTGGACTTAAATTTTCGCCTATTAAATTCCGGAAAAGGGTTAAAAGTCGTGGAGTACCGACGCATTAGGTACTCCACTCAGAAACAAATATGCTGCTCGAAGCAGTTTATTTATCTTTAATTTCATATGGAAAAAAAACTGTCCCATCAAATAGACTTTGTTCATTGTTGCACAGTCTATCACATCGCAAGCGTGTCGTTTTAAGGCGCATCAACGATTTACATTTCCTATACAGAACTACAACGGAAGAAAAATTTCATCTTGCAAGTATTTGATCCCTAATTCTTCCTTTTCAAACAATTTTGCAATGTTTTAAATTTTGGCAACACAAAGATTTGTGTTTTTTTTTTCTTTTTATAATTTTTTAATAATTATGTCAGATTGTTTTTTTTATCAAAAAAGTCACATTCATTGATCAAAATATTGCCTTATCTGGTATGGGGGGAACAACGGAATTTCAACCACTTTAATACATGTATAAAATTTCTTTATATAAAATAAGGAATACATAAGTAAATTAACCACTAGCTAAATGATGCACTCTGTATAATGTTGGCGCACTAATTTTGTCTTCGAAAAAAGAGAGAAAAAATTAGTATTTTTTTTTCTTATTACGTACCATAATCTCTTGTGAAGGATTGATTAAATTTTTTTATATATTGCGCCAAAATCTGCCAGTCGGCCCGAGCTATGGCCTCACTGGCCCGACCCTAGGGCCGGCACTGCGCTAGATTCCATAGTTTATTAATTCAATATTCAAAAAATCTTTTTCTTACATTTCAAAATCTCTGACGTCTGCAAAACTTATTAATATGTATACGAGTATTTGACATTAAGTGTAATTGTAAATTCCATTAAATTCTTAATGAATTTACACAGCATTTAAGACGCTGTCATTAGACTTCTAAGTCATTTGCATACACTTATTTATTTATTCTCCGTTTTCATAATATTTTCACAGTTAAGATATTAATTTATTTTATTATTTTTTTTATGTTCTTTTGTGGCAAATCTGGCCAATCTTGTTGTTAAACGGTTTTGACAATTTGGTTCTTTGTGATTATTTCTTGTGATCATTTATTTACCATTAGCCATCTTCTTTTTTTTGTTCATAACTAAATCCAAACTGGGGAGAGTCATTTGTTTTGTGAAAACTAGCTTTAAAATAAACAAGAAGAACCTCTTTTTACTGTTTTCCTTCTTCATCTTCGTATGAATGAATTATGATTGTGCGTAAAAGTTAATTAACAAATATGAGACTGATGATAAACAAAGTCTTCCTTAAACTACAAAGAAAAAACTGAATTTCAAAGAATATAAAATATGATCCAACCAAATCGACTGTTTGCAATACCCTACACATATGCTGGCGTTTTATTTCGCGGAAGAGAAAAACATGAGGAAATTTTGGGTAAAACGAAAAAAATCGGGGGAAAAGTAGGTACCTACAATAACCACCAATTTGGATTGAAAATAAATATAAAACATATAAATAGGTTTCAGAGTTATATTTTTTGTAATAATCTAAAAAAATAAATAAGTTTAAAGTTTAGCTAGTTTTAATATGTTTCATTATGCTTCGGTATTCCATTAGCATTTCTTAACAAAAAAAAATAAAATAAATCGTGTACCCGCACCAAACACCAGAAACACTTTTTTGCCCAAAGAACTTGTGTAAGTTCAAACTACAAGTATGTTTATATATTTCAAAAATAAATGGATTTTTAACAAAAAGTTAATGAATAGTTTTAAGTCATAAACACATATTTCTTTCATCTTTAGACGTGTTGTATATTTAGATTTTAAAACCCATAAAAACTATACATAAATAAATACACTCAAAGTATTTTGTAGCTAATATTGATTGATTTTGATTATTTTGTCGTTAATTAACCGTAGTTGAGGTGTGCGTATATGCATTCGTTCACCACCCCATTAAGAAAAAAAAACTGTGCCTTTAAATCTGTGGTTTTCTGGAATAACCGCGTATGTCCATTTTTGTCAGTTTTGAGTTAACGATACCAAATATAATAATTTTTAACGCTCTTTACATGTGTTTAATTAAATAAAATATTGACCATTTCTAAATTTTTTCTTTAAATAACGACGTAACTTAAATGTTTATTTAATTAATTTGCAGCACTAACGACGTATGTCAACCTACGTTTGATCGCTGATAAATTATTTCGCAGAAAACGACACATAGCGACATACGTTGTTATTAATGAAAAAAAAATGAAAATAATTTTAGATTATTTTTCAGTTTATAACCACTTATAAGAACTGTTGTGTTTATTTCTGTTATTTTTTGTCACTATTATTCCTGATATGTTGTTATATTCTCACCCTAAGTCCCGCTAACTTTTTGTTGACGAAAAAAAATAAATTTTTCAAGCAACAAGAACTTATGCCTAAATGTGTAGTTGCACTGGTAGCTTTCTTTTTCAAAGAAAACGACTTTTGTCGACATAAGTTGTTTTATCTGCACACATTTTAAGTGTAATTTACTTATTTTTTTCGTCCTTCTCTAGGATCTATACCTCCAAAGATTTTTGACTCAAAATTTTTTATAAAGTATTTATTGCCCATATCTACAGGACTGTTAAATAAAAAGTCCTAAAAACTTTATATCGAGCCCATAATTTCAAATATAACGTTTTTTGGCTGTCCTGAACATTTTGATTTTATGACTTACGCGATTATTCTAGAAAACCACAGAAATTAATTATTAATATAAATTCATTTATTTATTTATTTATTTAATTCACTAACTTTATTCGCACCCTGAAATTAAAACTAGACGTATTTTATGACGATTCCCAAAATATTTCAAATAAAACGATAACCATCCTTGAAAAATCCTTGAAAAAAATATTTTTAAACAACACACAGTTTCTTTTCACAGATTTATTCCGCGTAACAATTTAATCTATAAAAATTTGAGCCGGAAAATTTCGTGAAAAACTCTGAAAAGCTGGATAAATCAGCGAATAAATATTCACCTATTATATTAGTGCTAAATCCGTTTCGGGAAACATTCTGAATTCTCCCTCAAAAAGTTTCTAAACTAGACGGAATCAAATTCTCTAGCAACTGGCCTTACAAAGTCAAGAATGATAGAACTATTTTTATCATTCTTGATACATATGAAGTGTCATCAAATATGAAGAAAAAAGAGTGTGAGAAAGAGAGAGAGAGAAAAAGAGAAAGGAGAAAGATAACTTAAGTAAAAATACCTATATGAAAAAGTTTTTAAGTTTTGATACAAAAAAAATTGTTTTGTACTTTTTCATGCGAGTTCCAAAAATTTTATTTTTTTTTTACTTAATTTATTTTTGAATAAAAACGTTGAGTAGTTGCCAGTATTGGGCCCAAATCTCTGTATTAACCCGCAGCAGTTAAATATTAAATGTGAAAGTGAAGCCTTTAAAATTTGGACCTATGTGACTCAAAACGTCAAAAATTATAGAAGCAATTAATTGTATACAAATATTCATATACTTAAATAAAAATATTAAATTAAATTCAAAAATTTTTATTTATTTTTATTTAATTTTATTATTTTTATTTCTTTTTTTTTTTTTTTAGCCCTTTATATATTTATTTGGCTCAAAAAATGTAGACCAAAATTTTCTTTCCAAAAAAATTAATATTTACTTTTTTATTATTTATTAATTTGTTTTTAATTTTATTATTTATTTATTAAAAAATATTTTTAAAGAAGTTTTTATTTATTTTTTTTATTATTTTGTTATTATGATTTTTTTAACTTATTTTCAAAAATGTTTTTTATTTATTTTTTATTTATTTTTTTACAGTTATTAGTTATTATTATACCCTATACCACTATGTGGTTTGGGTATAATGACTTTGTGCTGCTGTTTGTAACTACCAAATATATTTGACCTAGACCCATCTTTTATTATACCGATCGAATCAGAATCACTAACTGATTCGATTTAACGATGTCCGTCCGTCCGGCTGTGTGTCCATGTAAACCTTGTAATCAAACTGCAGGTCGCAAATATGAATATATTTTTATGAAATTTGGTATATAAGCTTTTATCGGCAATAGGCTGAACGCTATTGAAATTGGTGAGAATCGATTCATGTTCAGACCTAGCCCCCATACAAATTACCCCTATGAAATCGACATAAATTGCCATAAGATCCAAATTGTCATATTCTTACTCAAATTGGGTTTGTATTCATGAGTAGTCCATAAATGATCTCTTTGCGACAACTCTTAGTCAAAAAGATAAACTAATTTATTTTGAAAGGTTTTTTATTTATAATTTATTTTTTATTAAATTTATTATTATTTGTTTAGCCTTTATATTATTATACAAAAAGTTGTTTCACAAAAAATTTAGAAAAACTTTTTTTTAATTATTTGTTAATTTTTTTAAATTTTATTATTTTTATTTTTAAGTTGTAATAATATTTTTAAAAAGTTTTTATTGTTTATAATATATTTTAAAAAAATTTTATTATAATTTTTTTGAGCAAAAAAAAGTAAAATCAATAAAAAAATTAATTAAAAAGTTTTTGTTAAATTTCTTTTCATATTATTTTATTGATTATAAATATTTGTACACAATTAATTAGTTGCTTCTATAATTTTTGAGGTTATGCAAATTTTATAAAATTAAAATTTTATTATACCCTCTACACCACTCTGCAGAGGGTTTGTAACGTAGCGAAAAATTCATTTGCCACCCCATAAAGTTTATATATATTCTTGATCCTTATAAAAACTCGAGTCGATATAGCGAAGTCCGTCTGTCCGTCCGTACGTCTGTCTATGGAAATAACGCTCATTCACAAAATAAACCATTTACCTAACTAAAGTTATATTTATATTATTTGTCATTATTTCGCACAGGTTGCTATTGAAAATGGGGTAAATTGGGCATCATTGTGCCAAGAAAGTCCAAAAATATGAAGAAACCTCTAAAATATGTTAAAAATTCAGTGTGTTTGTTGTAATAATTTAGTATCAAGTTTATCAAATTGTTTGCTTTTTAAAATATTCTGTTTACATTTGTTATATGTAAATGGAGCAATAAGTCCAGAGATTGATGTACACGTAAAACTAATGTGGAGGGTATCAAAGATTCGGCTCAGTCGAATTTAACGCTCCTACTTGTTATTATTTATTTTTATACCCTCCACACCACTGTTCAGAGGGAATATATCAGTTTGTGATACCGTTTACAACGCATCGTAAAATGCATTTGCGACCCCATATTCTTGTCCGTCTGTCCGTCCGTTCGTCATTCACAAAATAAACCATTTACCTGGGTAAACTCGGCATATAACAGTTTATCATTATTTCGAGCAGGTTTGGTAAATGGGATAAACCGGCCATAATTATTCCCAGTATATATGTCCTAAAATATGGAGATACAAAAATGCTAAGCATTCAGTGTGTTTGTTGTAATAATTTAGTATTAAGTTTATCAAGTTGTTTGCTTTTTAAAATATTCTGTTTACATCTATAATATTAAATAGGCTAGGCGATTTCTGGTACCGATGTTTTGTTTTACCGTTTTATCTCGATTTTAACCAAACATATATCATTTGAAAGGTAATTCTTTTTAGCTGTTCACCAGATTTACAGATTTTTTCTATTTTTTCCTTGATTTTGAGTAAATTGCATTCAAAGTTGTAACTAACACATACATAAAATTATACATATGCCATGTGTGTGTTTATTAAATTTGCTGATGTGTTTGTTAAAGAGTTTGTTATCTTCATTCATAATAATAATAAACCAAAAAAAGTGTTGGTTTGTGAATTGGCTAAATTGAGAAATAAAGTTACCTAGAAATTGCACTCGAGTTTCGAGCGCTGGAATCTGCTAGTTTGTTATAAATAAAGCAATAATTCGAGATATTTATGAGAACCTAAAACGCAGGCGGAGGGTATCAAATATTCGGCATTGCCGAAGAAATTCGAGTGAAAAATCTTGGAAATTTTATTCGTTCCAATGGTGCGTGGTAGAGAAGAAGGAATCATATATTTGTAAAATTCATAACTGTACTGTAAATGTAATCAGACTAGTTTCTGGCATTTCAGCCTTCCTTAGTGATTTTATTGAACATGTGATAATTGTTATATTATAATTGATTAGATAAAATTTTTCTACTTCACATACACTCGTGCTTGCAGTTTTTGGTCAGCGCTTTAACAACTCACTCGTTAATTTAATAAATAATTTTATAAGAACCTAAACGTAGGCTAACCAATTTTAGCCAATTCACAATCTAACACTTTTTAAACAAAATTCATTAAATTTCATTATAAAACACAGTATGTGTTTTATGTATGTGATAGTAGAAACTTTGAATGAACATTACTCCAAAAAAAAATGTTGCAGACGGTGGAAATCTGTAAATATGGTGGACAGCTAAAAAGACTTACCTTTTAAATGAGGTATTTTTGGTCAAAATCGTTTGATAACTAAAATTTGTATATCGCTCACAAGAATTCGCCTTGCCTATTAATTAGATTATAGATTATTATTTTTTCTTTTTTTTTTTGCTAAAAAAAAAATTAAAAAATTCTTGTGTGAAATAAGTGATTAAGCCGAAAAAACTTAAAATTTTTTGGTCTTTCCAAACGAAGATAAAAAAAAACATTTTTTAACACAACATTATAAAAGCTATAATTTTATTATAAAAAATATCCCATACAAAAAACTATTTTTATATTTAAAACGAATTAAAAGAGCACTTCTCTCAATATAAAAATATTTGGCCTGATTATGTTTATAAATTTGAATTTTGGTTTTATGATTCAATTTCGATTAACTGGGCTGGAAAGGATTAAAACTTTTTTTCACATTCATATTTATTTATTGGATTTCACATATGTATGTTTGTGAACTAACAATAAGTGATTCAAATCTTAAAACTAAAACTTAAATATTAAATCCAGCCAGTGCCAGACAAAATTTCATTTATTCTATATACATATGTAATCTAATGATAAAAAAGAAAAACTGAGCAGTACTGAATACGTCTTCCTTCTGCTGAACAAAATACTGCAGAAACCACTGTGAGAGCGATAATTTGTTTCTTTTAACTTCAGAATTTTTCGCTTTACTTGTTGCACATATATTTTCAATGAAAAAGGGGGAAAGAATAATAATTGGATTTTCTTTTTAGTAATAAAAAGGGTTCTTTGACTTATGGTTTGGCTTGAAAAATGAGAAAAAAAAAACAAAGTCATGCTCGAGTGATTTTAGCATGTATGAATAAACATTCACATAGAACGAAAAATTCCAAAATGATCACATATCATCTAAAACATATTATTTGTCACCAGGTGTATATAAAATATTGAGGGTTTGTTGCGTTTTTTAAAAGAAACGTCATATTTAGCGCATGCCTACCAACCTACACAAAAATCTTACAAAAATTACAATTTTTAAATGAATATGAATGAGAATACAAAATGTATATGAATACCTGTGGTATCGTATTTAGTAGCATCATGCAATCATTTTATATATATTTATTATTTTTTTTTTTTTATTTACTACCAAAAATAAATGACTACATAAACTTAATAATCGTGTTTTGAAAAAAAAAAAAATATTTAATTAATTATTTTATTATTCGTGAGATCATCGTTATTGTATATAAGTTATACTAAAAACATTATTCCAACGCCACAATCATCTTCATTTACGTTGGTTGGCGTTTAATTCTATTTCTAATTGTTGTTTTTCAAATGAAATTTTTAATTTTGTCATTTTGTGGGTGTTTTTTTTTTTGTTGTTCATATTGAATGATTTTGTACGACATTCTTCTTCATCTCTTTTTTTATATATTTTATCTTCTAACAAACTTTAATATTTCGAAAATTATGTCAAGCACCAATGACATTAACATTAATATTAAACACAATTTTTAATTTAAAAAAATGATTGTATTTTTATCTACTCAGTCGGGTATTGGAGAAATTTGTAACAAAAATAAATTAATAGTTTGTTAGTCTTTACCTATTTTAAAATATTGATTCTACTTCTTTAAAGTTTAGATTCGCCTTTATTCACCTTTACGTGAAGTTGCTACAATGTTTTTGCATGTTCGAATTTCATCAGCCTCTTTAGCTCAGTGGCAGAGCACTGGTCTTGTAAACCAGGGGTCGTGAGTTCAATCCTCACAGGAGGCACTTCCAAAAACTGTTTTTTTATTTTATTTTTCTTTGAAAAATTTATTTATATTTGTAGTAAATTTACTGTATTTACCTAAAGTAGTTAAACTTGCGGTCAACACTTACATCCATACATATGGTAGGTACGTACACATGTTGAAATAACCTACAATTGTGTTAATATTTTGTATTTCAAAGCTACGAACGAATGTTTTGGTTTGTTTTAAAGTGTGTACGTACTCCAGTTTAAATGTACTCAACTTGTTTGTAATTAAAACAAAATTATTTGCGGTCTTAATTCTCTATCAACATAGTTTGTTTGTTTGTTTGTTTATATTTTGTAAACAAAATGACCTTAATATAAACATTTAAAATAAAACCGAAACAAATTGAAATAAAAATGATTTCTTTGGCATATTTTAAATTGTATTTCCTAATGTTAATTGCACTGGATACCCACGAAAGTAAGCTGCTGTATCAAAATCTGAATAAACGCACTAATCAAGTAACTAACAATAATTGGTTCCAATCAAAATATTTTCACTTTTTCAATGAAGGTACCAATCTTTCTGAGGGCACAGTCTCTTTAACTCATAATTGTATCTATATATCTGCATCATTCAAATTTTTGACACGCTCGTTTATCCCATCTTGCGGGCAGCTGTCCTATTCCAAAAAAAAAAAAAAAAAAAAACAGATGCCGTAACCTTGTCTGCAGATGGAGCTGTCTTCTTCCATTTCAGTCCACTGTTCCTTTGTCTTAAATGAGATTTGATGGACCCATGTGGTGAAACATCGCCAAACACTCTATTGAAACATCTTCACGAAGCTGTTTTTATTCTATTGTGAGCAAAAGCGGCACCCATCTCGCGGGCAGCTGTCTCATCTCCAAATTTCCGGTCAGTATGCAATGTATAGCATTCAATACCATTTTTGTGGATTTTTTTAACCGCTTCTGTCGACTAACTACGGTGTTCATCTTGGAAACGGCCTCGTTTAAACTCCGCCAGCCAATATATATCTGTTTTATTCATAGGCAAGGCGATTTATTATGACATCTTCTACACTCTCAGTTACGAACCGATTTTGATAAAAAAAAAAATATACCATTTGAAAGGTATTTCTTTGCAGATGTGCACCATTTTTACAGATGCCCATCAACTGGTACATGTTTTTGAAGTAATAATCATTTAAAGTTGCTACTAACACATACATAAAACACATATTTAAGCTTCAAATAAAAACTATACAATGATTAGTGTGTATTTATGAATTGGCTAAAATTGATTAGGCTTTAGGCTCTTATAAAATTATTTATTAACAAACCTATTTATACATATTCTGTGTGTTCAACAAACAGTTATAATGAAATTTTATGAATTTTATTTAAAAATTCACAATTTAATTAATTCTATTTAAATATTCATAAATTTTATATATATACTATGAGCGTCAAAAAAAAGTAAACACCTTAGTTAATCATATTAAAAGTTTTATTAATATTAAGTAATTAACACAAAATCAAAAATAACTATAAGGAATTCAAGAATTATTTATTTATAGCTGAACTCAATAAAAACATTAAACAAAAGTAATACACAACAGAAATAAATGCACTTTGTTTAGAAAATGACCAAATTTTACGCGTCAAAAAAATGTAAACAGCAAAGAAAAAGCAACAGAACTTTAATACATGAAGAAAACTTTTAAAATTTTTTAATATTTGATTTACTTTCATTTGGCCTTAACACCTTATATAGTCTTCTAGGCATCGACTCGACAAGTTTTTGTTTGTTATATCAGCGGAGATTATGCTCCATTCTTCCTTTAGAAGCTTTTTTAAGTTAGCCTTGCTTGAAAAAGCCCTTCGACCTATTTTTATGTCAAGGTTTTCCCACAGATGCTCGATTGGGTTAAGGTCCGGGGACTGGCGCCATTTGAGTTTTTTCGTTGCAAAAATCATATCTTTTGAACCGAATAACATAATTGAACAGTTTAAACAGCATATGATAGATAACTGTTCAGCCTATGAAATGAGCGTTTGGAAAGGATGCTACGCTTTGTAGGGGCCTACTTATGGGTTATCAAAGTTAAAATTTGTAGAAAAATCAATTTTATGGTAACTAAAAAAAATTATATTTACATTTTTAGATTGTTTTTATTTTTTTTCTTTAGGGTTTTATGTTTTAAATTATTACCCAACAAATTAAAAAAAAAATACTTCTTTTTTAAATTTATTTTTTCAATTTTCTTTAAAATATTCATCACAATTCGTAAGAGAATGTATATCTAAAAGACTAATCATTTCTAAACTATAATTATTTTCTAACTCTATTCGTGACTTCACATGCCGCAGGGAAGAAATAAGTGGATCGGAAGATGCTGCCAACATGTTGAACAGGTCCTCATTTTGCCTTACCCTTGATGCTTTGAATGTGTTCTGCAATCTATATTTTTTATAAAATTTGTTAAGAGACTCCTGTGCTTCTTCAGAAAGCTCTCCAATTGGCAAAGACTGGTACTCAATTATATCTTTGCCATGCGCCAATATTTTATGGACGGTCGGGGTCAACTTCTTCTGTGGATACATTTCTGCTAAAAGAGATGCAGTTTTCGATGCATATTCTCCATATTTTGTAGAATTGACATTTTCTTTGCAGTTTAAAACATTCAAGATCGTTCCCTATCTTTTCACGATTTGATTGTCAATTCCAGTGATTCTAGTTACTGCCTCATCATTTTCAAAAAATCTCCTTGAAGTGTTTCCATCGTTTGAGTTACCGTATCCGTGCTTGGGACAGTCTACTTTTAGTCCAACTTGTTTAAAAAAAGCATCCTGTATTTGCTTCTTTCTGATCTTTTCCTTATCCTTTATTGATGTATTTTCATCGAAGTTTTCCTCCTCTTGTAGTAGGGTATACGCCAGTTTTAGCAAGAACTCCATACACCTTATCCTTGCGTGCAATGGGGACATTCCATATTCGTAATTCTCCTCGTTTGTAGAATCGTTTAAATTACCAAAGTTCTTCTGACTCTTTTTGCAAATCGGGCATGACAATGTTGAGGTTGTTCCTGTCAGTTCGTTTACGACTTTTCCGTCAACCATGGTCAGGTGGAACTCGTAATTGCATTCAATATATTTTCCTTCTCCAATTTGCAGCTTTGTAGGCTTAATCTTGCTTATTTGTTCTTCAATGTCCTTCACCGTGGTCCTTAGGAGTTCTGCCGATTCCCTTGCAAACTGAAACATTATTGGTCGGCAATAATGCACTGATGACGGACGTGGATTTTTCCAGTGTAGGGAAACATCAGATTTTAGCCGCAAAGGAACAGCAGATGCCATAAACATATTTCCGTCCGATATTGTAGCGTCAACGGAAGATATCCTTTGCTTATAAACGCATTGTCCGGATGATCCATCGCAGCCCCATTTACTGATCAATGTCAGTTTCTCAGGAAGAATTTTCACCTCATTTTCAGGAAGACTCTCCAACAACCGTTTTGCTGTATGGCCCATGAGATCCTGCAGATTGGCTTTCACAGAGACTTCCGTAAACTCCGTATGCAGTGGTCGTGAATTTATTTTTGCTTGCGTAATATGCTTGTATCCTGGTAAAACGTCAGACCCGTGTCGCATCAAGGATGCCCGTAGTATCTCATATTTTTCTTTGGAAAGTTGTAAGTCCATAAACAAGGCCAAGGCTTCTTCGGAACCATACTTTTTAATGTGTGCGATTGTGGGCGTGGGAATGCTTTCCTTAATCCTTTTTAGTCTCAGTGGGCTTGCATCAGCAACAGATTTTGTAATCTGCGACCTAACTCTTTCACTATCCTTTGTATATTTAAAAGACAGCGCGTCCGATAAATGCTTCGTGGTCAAGTTAAGCGCCCCGGTAGGTGAGTAGGTAGCGTGCTCGCCTATCATGCGGGGGTCGTGGGTTCGATTCCCACCAGAGGCTTTGGTGTGTCGCTGCAAAAAAAAAAAAATAGTCATTGGTGGCATCGGCAAGTTTCCTCTTTCTTGTGAAAATTGAACACTCCTCAATACTTTTTTTTGGCCTTCCTTTTGCTCCTCTGGTTGATGTGCTGGGTTTATCTACTGCCAATATATCCAGGATGGTGTCTTCATTAAGCCAGTCCTCGTATTTGGAGTTGAAGTTCTGAATGGTTCGATTAGATTTCACCCATTTTGCCTTAATATTTGCATATATCAGATAAAAATTATTTTTTATAATTTCGTTTCTCTCAATATTTCCGTATAAGCTATCAAGTTCTTCTAAAGCAGCTTCCGTGAAAAACTTTGGTGTGGTTGACCTTCTAAACAGTTCAAATAATTTTAAATTGTTCAACGCCATGTTTTCAGTACTTAAATTGTTTAACGCCATGGTTTCAGTACTTGTTGCGCCAACTTTCAGTCGTAGACTAATCCAGGCATTATGCTTATTTTGCAATATATAGGCTTATGCTACCATGCCTAAAAATTTACCTGTTCCCTGCATACATATGGATTTAGGCTGAATTATGCAATTTTGATATTATGCTCGTGTCTAAATAAGATTTGTGCCTACCTGAAGGGACCATAAGTCAATATTGTTCTTGACCATTTGTACTCCAAAGTAATTTTTAAGTGAGATGCGTACCTGTGAATTTCAATAAGTAGTTTTTTGTGCATCCTGTGTCTGTAACAGAATATTGGGAGTAGACTTTGGCAGAGGCTCACAGCTAGACAACCGACTTAAAATGCAATTTTCAAACTATTAGATCAAACTACTGTCAGTCAAAACATGTAAGGGATGCACGCCATACAATTTCTGCAACCATGTCTTTTTAAACTTTTTTACCTCTAGAAGCCAAACGGGCATGTACGGGCAGATAAAACCTTTTGAATTATGTAAAGAAATAATCAAAGAACATGTTTTGCAAATATGGCAAATATAGAAAAATATAGACTTTTTTTATTTTCCGTCAAAGTTGAAAAATAGTGAAAAAACGGATAGTTTTTAAATAGTGATTTACCAGGAGAAACACAAAGCAAACAGTTAATTTTTTTTATCATTATGCATTTAATAAATACATCAATCAATACAAACAAAAAATAAGGCGATTCGTTACCTATTTTTCGTGATATTACACCTGAAATCGCAACAAATTGACTAAAAATTGTGTGTTTTTTTGAAAACCGAAAGTCGGTCAACTTTGAACGGTTATATCTTCTAAACTAAAAATGTGATATTATTAAGAGTAGCATATTTGAAATCGTTGAAAAGTTTCCTATAACATGGATTTATTCAAAACTTCGTCGGCGCACATGAAAATTTTGCAACCTCGTTTGCTCTACGGTCGTCACTGTGCGGCGGTTGATTAAGTGTCTCAGGAGTCCGGTAGAGTAGCCACTCTTTCACAATTTTTGATGTATGCTTTATATCGTTGTCCTGTTGGAAGATCGAATTTCCAGGCATGCCTTATTTCTCGAAGCTAGAGCCAACATTGTCGTTCAAAATGGCTAAGTAATCCTTTTGGTTCATAGTGGAGTAAATAAAAACATAATTACCAATACTTGTTCCGGCCATATAGCCCTAAACCATAACTGTACTCCCTACCTTATATAACAGTGTTGGTAACACACTTTTCTTTGAATGATTCACTTTTAGCACGCCATATTTCTGGAGGCCTTCTCGCGCCGAAAATTTCGGATTTCCTCTTATCTTATAATACGCTTTCCCAAAAAGATAGAGCCTCTTTTTTGGACTTTGTATCGAAATTCATTAGTTTACTCTGATCGCCTTGAATATGTATGATTTCTTGCATGGTATCATACCATATAAGCCATTTTTGTAAAGCGCTCTCCCTACTGAACTATAACTTACTTATTTGCCTGATGTCTGCGTTATGTTTTTTGATAATTTAACTGCACTTTAGGCCGGATATGTCTTTACTTCTCTTATTACAGCTCTAACTTCAGTACCACTAAGCCACAGATTTAATTAAATCTTCAACCTGATGGTGTTTGGCGCATTCATCAACCCCTTTTTTTATTGTGCAGTGGTTCCTACCCACAATTTCGCCAATTTCATGCAAGGATATACTTCTTTCTTTTCAATCTAAAATATTTTCCGAGTATAAACCGATGTTTGCTTTCCCATAGTGAGAATATTTGCTTTTACATCTTTTTATTTATTACTAAGTAGTACAAATCAACTTAAAATGATTTTTAGTAAAGTAAAATACGTGATCAGTACAAATTATTCACAAAAATTTAGGTTCTTCCCCGAAATATAAAAAAGCATAAGTAAATGTTACCACTGTTTACTTTTTTTTGGCGAGTAAGTAAAATCTGATGCGTTTTCACTTTCGAGAGATTTGTGCAATATTCGCACTTGATTTGATTTCATGTTTTATAGTAGTCAATCTCTAAATGGTATAGTAGTAAACTCTGTAATATTACGTTTTATCGTAAGTCAATAATAACTTTGTTATAAGACAATTTAAAGATTAAAAATTGCTGTTCACTTTTTTTGACGCTCACAGTATACAGATTAAAAAAACATTAAAAGAAAAAAATTTAATGAAAAAATAATATTTCCTAGAATTTGCACTCGAATTTCGAGTGGTGGGCTCTGCTAGTTTTAAATGAAATTATTCAATTACATAATGTTTACAAATTCACTGAAATCGTTTACTTTTGACGACTCAAAAACAAATACTAAACAAAGTTGCGCCTTGAATCTTAAAACATATGTATGTTTTATAAGATTGCTACTTTTCACTAAATTAATTTTTTCCAAACTACTGCTTGCATCAGGACCGCCCTCATACTCTGGGGAACTTCTATTTATTATCAACGAACGGGTTTCGCTAGCTCCCCCAGAATTAATTTCGAATTGGTACAAATTGTACTCCTTACTCAAGCAAGGTAATTTGATTTTATAGTTTCTGAAATATGACTAGGTGAAAAGTCAAATAATCATAAAGAACTCACAAAGGTGGATCAACATAATTACGGTAGTCTATGAAAGTAGTTAGTGCACCTACATGTTGGGGATGATATAAGAATCGCCTTCAATATGACATTATCATACGATCTTCTATTTGGGAAAATATGTCTCAAAAAGTGATAATTTTTAAAAATTATCTCATTGCCGACTGTCTTCTCTACATTTGTGCTGCTAATTTTCGTTAGAGATCGAATTGGTTTCTGAGTTATTAAAATAAATTCATAGGCAAGTATAAAATTTAGTTCAAAAAAAGCAAATTTAAATTTTTTCTGATTCTGAGATATTTTGGCATGAAACCCTCTATGCGTTTTTAAATAACAAAATTTCGGTAGAGTTATTCATTAAAAAAAAAAAAAAATTATTGAAGCTCTTTTTCAAATAAATTTATCACTATTTGGCGTTTATAAAATTTATCACAATTTATCCCATATAAAATTTATCACAAGTGTAGAGATGACAATCAGCAACAAAATATATTTTTTATATAAAAATGTAAATTTTTAAGACAAAAAATTTAAATATTTATTAGTTACGATTCAAAAAGGGTGAGGTTGATTTAAATAGAAGTACCCTGCACATAATATTTTTATTAAACTTATAAATTTGTCGTTCAGTGTTATTTCAAGAACAGCTTTTATTGCTAGATCACAAATTATATAAAAATAAATAAACGCCCAATAGTTTTATCTTAAAATGTAGGTCAAAGCATACGCTCGCTATAATTTGAACGCAAATTACAATATTTACTAAATCCAATGATGCAAATATGATCAACCTTTTGTTTCTTCCATTATTTTTATTTTTTTGTCGAACAGTTGCTAACATAAATAGACACACTTCTTAAGGCTGGGTTACCCAACCGTAGCGATAGCGAGGCGAATCAGAACAAGTGCTTACCCAAAATAAGCTCAACGTATGGTATCGGCAACATTTGTTGAAATTAGTTTTTCTCTGTTTCTACTTCATAAAGAAAAACAGATGACATTTCTTGTGGTGTATAAAGAGAAAAATAATAAAATAAAGTAGTAAAATTTTAAAAGAAAAATTAAAACACTACAAAAAATTTATTTTTGAAATAAAAAGATAAAACTATTAAATAAACATGGATAATGAAAATTTAATACTTTTGGTCCAGGCCAATTTTATTAAATAATAATAATAATAATATCCGGTTTTTAATGTTTTCGTAGTCGCTGCATGCGAATCTGAATTCACGCTCCAAAACAAATTTTAAAAATTTATTTTACAAGTATTTTTATTGGGGCAATTTAATGAAAGAAATATAATAAAAATATAAAAAAAACATGTTTTATTTAATTAAAATACAAAAAAAAGGTTTTTCTACAACAATCATTAAATTTGTAAAGGAGATCCCCGAAGGGTATAAGTCCCAGAGGAAAAATGTTCCTCTCGAAAAGTAATAGTGGTCAGTCATATATATTAACCATCTCCGACCCTCCCTATTAATATAGTTAACAATAGAGAGTTGAGACTTGCTTCCCCCCCCCCCCCCCCCTTTAGCACAAAAACCTGACATTCTCCGAAAAAACTG
Organism: Cordilura impudica; assembly: GCA_963682025.1. NCBI lineage: Eukaryota > Metazoa > Arthropoda > Insecta > Diptera > Scathophagidae > Cordilura > Cordilura impudica. Next base: position 5,700,463 of record OY821521.1, read on the forward strand.
ACTTCAGATTCGGATTCAACGGCTTCAAATACATGAAAAACGTCATGAAACCCAACGGGATTTTCGAACTGTTGTACAGTACTATTTTTCTCTTTCTCTTGGCTCTATGAAGCAAGAGGGGTGCAAAAATTTCATGATTCCTGGTTGTTGGGTTGATTTTTCTTGAGAACTTCTCTTTACACTCATTTTAGGATACATATTTGTTTCGTATATATATTTTTTAGTTAGGAATGAAAAATTTTCCGATAAAATGTCAACAAAATATTAATTAAAAAAATTTTACATATTAACTATAAAAGATAATTGGGAAAACTTCAAGGAATATTTCATAATGACTGGCCCCCGGGCCTTACATTATGAAATTTTCCATAAAATTTTCCATGGAATTTTTTCTATTTTCTTTAAAAAATTTTAGTAATACACTGATCAATTAAATTGCACCACAAATTTTCCGATAACAATCTTTAGTATCATTTTCGTTGGAAAGAAAGAGGGGAAACGAAAATATTCTTAGTGTTTTGAAAATTCTTAATATTAATTATTTATATATCCTTATCACCCCTGTTCTTGAAACCACTATCACAAAAAAAACTCGTAAATGAAAAAATTCTTAAATCTACGAGTTTTCTGCTGTTCTCTAATTTCAATAAGAATATTTTGATATTTATAATTGATATTTTAACTCTAACATGTTTTTTATTGAACCCTGTCATTATTTTAAAAAATTAGACATTAATTTTATGAAAAAAAAACGATTTTAAAAAACGTCTACATTTGCGCTGATTTAAAAAAAAAATTCGTAATAAGTGGTCGATGTTAATAAAACACACTTTTTGCGATGATGCTGTTCTATAACTATAATAAAAACTTTTTATTTACACAATATATTTCCCATTATAATTTTTTCAATTATAACATAGATTCTTTGTGCACTAATTATTGCAAATAAAGGAATTAAAAAAATTTTTTTCATCAAATCACATATTTTTATTTTTTTTGCATATGTTCGAAACAGTAGTGATGCCAGTCAACTCCAATTTATTTGAATATCGAAATTTTTTTGGTGATGCCTTACTTTTTAAAATTAGAAAAGTCATTTTTAATTGAATGAAATTGAAGAACAAAAACAATTTAATGAACAAATAAGTTGTAATTTTAAAAGAAAATATTTTTCTTTATACTTTTTCTATAAACTTAAGAAAAAACGTGCACAAAATACTTAAAAGTTTTTTGTGAAACTGAATAAAGAACCATATGGCACCTCGGTTTCTGGATAACATATGTTCTTAACTCAAACATATGGTTCTTAACTCAAACATATGTTTCCATTAAATAAATAAAAAAAGTTGTTTCAAGAAACCCAAAATTTCAATTTCATGTGATTTTAAATTCACTCTTATTCAAATAACAACGTTTCAAGAACAGGGCTTATATATAAATATTAAAAATACTTTTAACAAGTGAAAATGCTTGTGTTTTACAAAGCCATATTTACACTATGAAATTTTCATGAAACTTTTCGTGCCATTCTGCCATGAAACTTGACTGCAATTTGTTAGTAATTGCAAATATTTCACGATACTTGTTTTCCATAATTGCTTTTTTTACATTTCTCTTTACACTCATTTGTATTCTAGTTATTTTGTTTTATTAGTATTCCGCTTTCAAATCTGATGTTTCAGCAGTCAATTTAGTTAAATCAAAACAATCTTTAATTATATTTAGTTCTTAAAAATATTCCAATTGTATTGTACAATAATAATAATATATTGTACAACGATTAAACAAATTTAAATTATTTTTTTTTTCGTATGTATTTTGATGTAAATGTAAAAAAAAAAGTTATAAGCGTTGCAACGCAACGCAACGACGCGTTGTTGCATGTAAATTCAAAGTGTAAATGTAAATGATTTTAGGTAGCAACTTCAAAGAAAATTGAAAAAATTGATTCAGAAATTTCATGAAAAATTTCATAATATGAAAATAAATGGGCTCTAAGTAAAAAGTTTTTACAACAAAATTAACTGCGTTGCGTTAATTTTATAATACGTTAGCATTTTGTTTGTGCAACCCAGTCTTTACAAAACAAAAACGACAAATTGTGCTAAAATTTTTTATTGTGTTTAATATCAAAAAATATATTTTTTAGGAATCAATCGCATTTAAGGGTTAATGTTGTTTATATTACCTAAACTACTGCACACAATTCAAAATGCTTGTTTTTTTCCGAATATTTAAAAACTCCTAAGTTTCTACAATTTAATGCACATTTTTTTTTAGAAAAGTTCTCAAGTTACTAACAGAGAATATTAAAAAGAAATTAAAAAATAGAAAAATGAGTTCACTAAAACAATTTGTATAAATTTGTTGTTTGTCGAAATGGTAATTTTTTTGCGAAATTTTACTAAAAAAAAATTATGTTAATTTCTTAAAATCAGAGCAACAGGTAATTTTGTTTTTTTTTTTCTTTTTTTTTTTTTTTAATATAAACTGTAACTGGCAACACAACCGCAGCAGCAACAAAAGCAGAAACTGTCATCATCAGGGTGACACATATTTATTTTTTAAACATTAAATCTTTTCTTAATCAAGTCGAACGAACGGATCCTTAAAGGCCAAAAATTTGTTAATCTTCTTTTACATTTCGTATTAACACTGAATACACCCCATATAAATCTGCCAGAGTTACTATATGTCAATATTTGCTTTGCTTTCTGAATCTCGTAGTTGCAAAATAAGTGTTCACCATGTGTATACAATGTTTATAAACATGTTAATTATATGCTTATGTACTTTGTTCAGTTTCCGTTCTATTATTCAGTTTGTGTTTGTTTTTTTTTATTGTTTCTATTTCGTTTAGGTTTCAATGGAAACCAACTCAAGAATAATTAGTATAATTACGAAATTACATTAGATTAACGACACAATTAGTATAAGTTGGACCTAACCTTCCTTTGCTACTACAACTAATTCTGCTACAATTACTTAAAAATAGACAAATTAAAATTGTTGAAAAATAACCTACAACAACAAAAACCATTAACCGCAAAAAAAAAACATTAAAATGGCAAAAACAAAGACAAATAAAATGTCTACAAGGCAGATGATCCATTTAAAAAATTTTTTTCTTTCGTTTGATTTGAAAAAGAAGCAAATAGCTGTAACTTCAGCAGAATAGTTATTCAGCCAAAAAAAAAAAAAAATATTACTACAGCAAAAAACCAACAACATTAAGACAAAATTAGTGAGTTGTGTTCGTGATACACACATATGATTAATAAACGAGAAGAAATGTATGTCATTTGTGTTTTAAACGATGCATTACAAAAATATATATGTATGTATGTTTGTAGATTTATGTTACAGATTATTTGGCATAAAATTTGCTTCGATCTTTGGATGGAAAAAGTTGTCTTATTTTATAATTGGACGTTCTTTAGAGTAGTGAGCGATGAAAGAGCACAGCAAAGACAGAATAGACACAAAAAAATGGAACAGACTTTAATGTCTTAATGACTTATCTATAATATTAATAGGCTAGGCGATTTCTTGTGACCGTTGTTTTGTTGTACCGTTTTATCCTAATTTTGACCAAGCGTATATTATTTGAAAGGTATTTCTTTTTAGCCGTTTTGCAGATTTACAGATTTTTAAATTTTTTCCTTTATTTTGAGTAAATTGCATTTAAAGTTGCTACTAACACATACATAAAATTATACAATGCTATTGTGTGTTTATTAAATTTGTTAATGTGTTTGTAATAAAAATGAGTTTGTTTTTTGTGTTTATTTGCGAATTGGCTATAATTGATTAGCATATATTTAGGGTCTTTATTTAATGAAAAACTAAAATTTCCTAGAATTTGCACTCGAATTTCGAGGGCTGGAATCTGCTAGTTATTATTAAACTTCTATATAAATTTTTGAAAATTAATATTAAAATTTACATATTAATTATAGTATTAATTGAATACTGACGTTAACAAAAAGCTTCACAGGCCCTAAAATATTGTTTAAAATTTTTACCCATTTATTTATTTAAACCCTGTAAAAAAAAAATCAAGAAAGCAAATTTTAAAAAAAAATTAATATACGAGGGCGGCTCAATAAGTTCGTGAATTTTCGAACTTCCCTCGTAGTTATATGAAATGCAACACTGCTCCCAGCAAGTACCACCTGTTAATAGACTACTGTAAAATTTTGAGCCAGTTCCGTCACTTACTTTGCGTTTAACAGCTGTTCAAAACATACAACCTCGTGGTTTTTTTTAAGTGAAAAAAGTGAATTTCGAGTGCTCATTAAACATTATTTTTTGCGAAAAAAACCCGTCAATCAAACCAAGGAAAAGATTGATAAATACTATGAGGACTCTGCACCATCGATTTCAATGGTAAAAAGTTGTGTACTGACTTTCGTTTCGCACAAATACAAATGACGCAGAACGTTCTGGACGGCCAATTGAGATCAATACACGCGAAAATGTCGAAAACTCCACGATATGGTGTTGGCCGATCGAAGAGCAAAAGTACGTGAAATTGTTGATGCCATAGACATTTCATATGGCAGTGTGGTTTCGATTTTAAATGATCAGTTGGGTTTAAGAAAGCTGTCTGCAAGATGGGTGCGGCGTTTGCTCTTACGTGTGCAGTCTCAATGCCAAAATTCCATGAATTGGGCTACGTATTGGTACCTCATCCGGCATATTCTCCGGATTTAGCCCCCAGTGACTATTTCCTATTTCCAAACCTTGAGAAATGGCTCGGCGGAAAGAGATTTAGTTCCAATGATGAAATTATTGATCAAATATGCCTTTTTGTTGGAACTCGAAAAATCCTATTTTTGTAAGGGATACAAAATTGGAGAAACGTTGGACTAAGTGTATTGAGCTAAAGGAGATTATGCTGAAAAATATATTTTTTTTTTGCAAAAAAAAAACTGTGTTTCATTTAAATTAAATTAAATTAAAAGTTCCTTCGAGGAAATTCCTTTCGTTAAAGGAAAAATCAGAAATTGTTGAAAAAATTGGAAAAGGAGCAAAAATATATGGAGTAGCTTAATCAATAATTTCGGGTGTGAACAAAAAGGAACTTAATATTATCTTAATATTAATATTATCAGGCAAGTGCGGCATCTAAGAGGAAGACTCTTAGAAAATACGAGTATCTCCAAATGGAGAAAGCATTATATAACCGGTTTATAAAGCAACACCATAAAACTGACCAGTCAGTGGGGAAATGCTGTAGGAAAAGGTAATTAAGTTGCACGCTGATATGAATGGAACAGAAGGTAGCTTTCATTCTAACTCCGGCTTGGTTATCTGGGTTTAAATCTTGTTTTATAATTACACAGATAAAAGTGACCGGTGAAAAACTTTAATCGGATACCCAAGCAATTAAACCATATAAACATGAGCTCAACAATATATTATGAGAGACCAAATTTAGAATGCAGACCAGGCCGGTTTTGTTATGGAAGATGTTTCCTAAAAGAGCGTATGTCAGCCAAACTGAAAAACAGCTCCAGGGAGAAAAGCAGAAAAAGCCAGAATATCGTTTCTTGCATGCACAAATGCAAGATAAGCCTAAAGTTAGACCATTAATAATTGGGCACTCTCTTAAGGCGTATGACTGCAAACATCTTAAGAGAATGAACAATGAATCATACATTTTTATAGAATATTTTTTCAATTTAAATTTTTTGTGTCCAAAAGTTTTTGCAACAAAAATGTTTACATACCAAAGCTGTCCCATAGCTTGGAAACAGCAGAAAACGAGCTTAAAACTGTTTGATGGCTCTATATTCGTGATTTATATACCACCAAATATTACGCCCTTGATTTAGCCCATGTACTACAAATGCTGTATCATTTTTAATGCTAGCGAAATGTTGGAAGCCTTTATTAGAATACTTCAATGCAACGGAGCCAATCGAAGCGAAGATGAAGACGATGATGTTCCTTTGTTGTTAATTCGACAAAAAAATATTGCAGGATAAATATAGGGACGTTCCTGACATATAGGGTTTACTGCAAGTTATCCTGAAAGTAATTTTATTGACCTTTGTCCTCGTCTACTTTTTCATTTAGATGTTACTATATTTTCACTTACACTGAAATCGATATTGAAAAATTGAATGCCATCGTAGATTCATTCATTTGGAGAAAGATGTCGAGACTATTGCAGTATCTGATGATGACGACCAAGGCGAAATACAGATCATAAATCCTGTAAAAGCGTCTGACACTATTTGGCTGAGGCCAACACTACTGATTATGCTGGTATACTAGCACTGCGAAGTCTACGCGAAAAAGCGGTCCAAAAGTCAATTTCAGTACCCAAGAAGCAAACAACTGTATGCGAATTTTTTCATTATGAACAAATAAAACAGATTTGAACAAAAAATTTAAATCTTGATATAGTGACCAACCTGGATACCGTGAAGAAGCTTTGCAATAATTAGTTCACTATATGCAGACACAACTGTATATTTAAAGTTCGACTTTATCATGAAAACTTCATTGTTAAACTGCTCTTTGTATGTCCAGATCTGTAGATAATTATCAATGAAAGTTGGTTTAAAATAAAAATTTCCCATCTTAATGGTTTTTTAATTAAAAACAAATTTAATGACGTATAATGATCAGCTTTGCTAAGTCTATTATCGACCTACGAAATTTTATGTTGGTAATTTCTAATACGGAAATATAAGTATTTTCTAAAATTTTAATAAAAAATGTTAATGAAAAAATTTATAGCAAAATATTGTTAAACATTTTTATAAATGTATGATTATGTGTAATCATATAGCCTTTATTTGCAGATCTACCCAGCAAAAAGAGAGCATTCAAAGAAGTGATTTTACCTACAGTGACGGACAATACAATAGAATCACAACATATTAATTCAGTAAAAATCTGTAAATATTAATTTGAAAAAAAAAAATACATTTATTTTAATATTAAAATTAAAATAAAAGCAAAAACATAATTTAATGTTAAATACAACAAAAAATTAAAGAAACTTAAAAACATACATGACAATAAATAGAATCTTTGTACGCTACTGCTATCGTTCCACTTTTTTTGCAACATCTCTGGTGGACATACCCCGGTTTATTTAATTAATTTCAACAATTGGCTATTGTAAATTAGTATTTCACTGTTCATTGTTGGTTCTCAAAATAGCATGCCATTTTCAAATCATTGCAAGAAAATGTACTGATCGATTTGCTTTCCATTTGCCAAAGAATTAATTTTCTTCGTTTGATTTCATTCATTTTTTGCTCAAAAACAATCACTCAGAATAGTTGAAATTAAAACAAAACACAATTTCAGGAGGTTACTGAGTATTTCGCTTTAAAAATTAAAATTTAAATTTTAGCACTTTGTCCCATTTCCTCTCAATTTTTTCGCAAGTATTATTCGAATTTTTTATGATCGAAATATCTTTTAAAAATATGTCAGATGTTTAGTGCCAACCCTGTTCATTTGTTGTTAGTGTGATGAAAATAAGTGACAAAGTAAAAGTACGTGCTAAATTTTTAAAATATTTTCAACAAAATCCAACTTGGTCTTACAAAAAGTTGACCAAAAAATCAAAAATCTGCCGTCCATCGGTTTCCAATGTTATTGGAAAATATGAGGAGAATTTGGTGATTGATAGGAAGCCCGATTCAGGAAGAAATAAAGGTCCGCATGATGTTTGCAAGGCCAAGAAAATAGAAAGCATATTTAAAAGAGTTCCCAAACGGCAAAGAATAAACCCGGTTATCTTAATGCTCGGACTATCTGCTGCGAAAAGTTAAAGCCAAACTCGCAAAGTCAAAAAAGTTCCAGACAGAAATACTGCAAAAATTTAGAGGCCAAAAACAGGATACGCAAATTAAAATCATGTTTCATAAAAAAAATGTTCCTGCTGCATAACAGACGACGAAACGTATATATTGGCAGATTTTTCGCAGCTTCCTAGTCAAAATTTTTATGTTGCTAATGCTCGAGGAAATATGGAAGATAAGTTTAGGAACCCAAAGCAGACTAAATTTCTTTTAAAAAACATACTGGTTTGCAGCAAAAGAAGCAATTCATTTGTTACAACAGGCTCTATAAATACCAAAATTTATATTAAGGGGTGTTTGCAAATAAGATTTCTTGCTTTCAAAAGCCAACGGAATGTGTCCAAACATTTTTGGCCCGATTTCACATCCTCTCACTACGTTAAGAAAGCTCTTGGATGTAAGGCCAGTGGAGAGATATTAGACCATTGTGAAGTGCACAAAAAAGGTGTCCAAAAATGTAGATGATTTTCAAAAAAAAAATTACAGAAACCATTATAAAATCCCAAATGTAAGGGCTTCCTCCGGAAAAAGTTCATAAGCTCATCAGTATTGATTAGAAATATAAACACCCCTGTTCTTGAAACCACTATCACAAAAAAAACTCGTAAATGAAAAAATTCTTAAATCTACGAGTTTTTGCTGTTCTCTAATTTCAATAAGAATATTTTTTCTCGTTTTAATTCACATAGAAAAAGCTTTGTGAAATCAAAACAAATGCCCTTTTTTTCTACTAAGCAGGTCTTAAGAGATAAAAAACACTAATTGATATTTAAACTCTAACATGTTTTTTATTGAACCTTGTCATTATTTTAAAAAATTAGACATTAATTTTATGAAAAAACACGATTTTAAAAAACGTCTACATTTTGCGCTGATTTAAAAAAAAAACTCGTAATAAGTGGTCGATGTTAATAAAACACACTTTTTGCGATGATGCTGTTCTATAACTATAATAAAAACTTTTTATTTACACAATCTATTTTCCATTATAATTTTTTCAATTATAACATAGATTCTTTATGCACTAATTATTGCAAATAAAGGAATTAAAAAAAATTTTTTCATCAAATCACATATTTTTATTTTTTGCATATGTTCGAAACAGTAGTGATGCCAGTCAAATCCAATCTATTTGAATAACGAAATTTTTTTTGGTGATGCCTAACTTTTTAAAAATAGAAAAGTCATTTTTAATTGAATGAAATTGAAGAACAAAAACAATTAAATGAACAAATAAGTTGTTATTTTAAAAGAAAATATTTTTCTTTATACTTTTTCTATAAACTTAAGAAAAAACATGCACAAAATACTTAACAGTTTTTTGTGAAACTGAATAAAGAACCATATGGCACCTTGGTTTCTAGATATCATATGTTCTTAACTCAAACATATGGTTCTTAACTCAAACATATGTTTTCATTAAATAAATAAAAAAAGTGGTTTCAAGAAACCCAAAATTTCAATTTCATGTGATTTTAAATTCACTCTTATTCAAATAACAACGTTTCAAGAACAGGGCTGAAAAGTTTCCCTTCATTTTATCTTATAAACTTTAATATAATTTCATTTAAATAAAAGAAAATCAAAACTCTAGGTTCAATGATTTCCTTATTATTACATTTTATGAATGTTATGATTTTTTCGATCTCACTCCTTAAGATCATTTTTCGCATCATAACTTTGATTTTATTTAAAAAGTGATTTTGGCCATTTAGATAACAATATTGTTTTTTTTTTGATAAACCCCGCAAAAAGTATCTGTGACTAATTAACACAGACTAGAATAGGGTAACAAAATACATTTATTTTATGAAGCTGCCAGTTCCACATTTGTCAGTGTTAATCTAACGGTATGACAGAATATTATATATGAGATGAATCAACTTCATCATATAAATATATAATAATAATCATTCGCAATTTTAAAACCAGTTTTAAAATAACAAATATCAATATCTTCGATACAAAAGCAACAAAATCATTAAAATATTTATAAAATCATGAATACAATAACGGATAATTAATTTATACTGCTAATGCTGAGTGCTTGCATTTCTTCTGGAATGTTAATTTAACCATTTTTTAACAATTAAATTGTCCAAAACTTGAACAAAAAAACATAAAACCAATCATTAAGTGAACGTATGTTTTTTTATTTATAAATTTTTTGTTGCCAAAAAAAAAATAAAAAATCGCTTTCGCTGGATCGTCTTCCTCTTTGTCTGGCTGCCATTAAACGAAATGTGTTAGCAGTTTGATAACAATAAAATCAATCTACTTAATAAATTTATTGGTTGCATTGTTTTGAAACAATATAAAAAAAAATAAATATAAATAATAATAGGAAAATAATAAAAGTTTTCTGTGACTGAATATTGATTGCATAACATAAACTACAAGCAAAGAATTGTCATAAAGAAAGTTGGAAATGCTCAAATTTATGACAAAAAACAAAATAAATCTGAATTAAAATACCTCTGGTATAAATAAAGTTAATTTATTAAAGACACAAATTTATTAGTCAAACAAGAAAAAAACAACAACATGAAGAAAATCAGGTGTTTACGAGTATCATATGAATTAAATAATGGTGGCTCTCTCTCTATTCAACCAACCTAAAAGATGTGCATAAATTTATTCGATTTTTTTTCAATTCAATTCAATTCAAAGCGAATATTTTTTTTTTTCTGGTATTCAATGGGATTTATTTCATATGATTTCATGTTATGCAACTTGTATAGTTTTCTTTACTCTTTCTAATCACGATTAATTTTTCGTAGCTATATATCGGCTTAGAATTAAAACAAGTTGTGTAATGGTGGAGCTGCTTGCTGTTAAGTTGCACCCGTTTGCATAAATATTTAGATGTTAGAGGATTGTTATTGAACTTTAGAAACACTTATTTGAAATAAGTTTGAACTTGATCTAAGCTAATTTACAAAATTTTAATACACTTGAACTTAAAACGTTTTAATATGTGTCAAAGGTCAGTTTTACAGTTGCTAACAATTGTAATGGTTAGAATAATATAAGAAATTTAAATGGTCGTAGTGGTCCTTCATATCTTTCTACTACTGTTTGTTTTGCAAACGTTTCACAGTGGCTCTTTTGAGGTAGCATCAAATACAATTATCCCAGCTTAAGCATCTCTTATCTGAGCCGATAACTACTCCTGAAGGTTTAGAGTGCAAATTTAAGATGAACGATTAATTCGATTAAAACGATTGCAAAATATTTTTTCTTTTTTGTAGAATAAAACTTTTTCCCATATTTTTCTTACATTAAAAAAATGATCTCGAACCGAACAAAAAAACTAATTGTATTAACCCATATGTGTAGTCGTATATCAGGGTTTGGGAACCTTCTCTATACAAAAACCAAAAACCAGATAAAAATTTAAAAATTTTATATACGATTTTTTATCTATGGGGGGTTTCATGTCAAGTGCACCAACTTTTGAAACCGATGTCTTCCGATCGGGATGAAATTTGCACCAAGGTTAGTCCTATTGGATAGTAGTTTAGGCACAATTTTTCAACAAGATCGGTCCAGATCTCTCTGAGTTAGAGGGGATCGAAATTTGACATTTTGGCCAAACAGGTGTTTTTTCTCATCCATGTAACTTATTTCCTATTGTTCTTAGAAAATTTTCTCCCAAATAGTTTAGATAGCTATTTCTTCAATATTTCGGAAAAAAATACTTAACAAAAAAAAAATTTTTTAGACTTCTTTTTTGCTAAATCAAAGCATTTTTTGCCTTTTTTTTCAAAAAGGGCATTTTTTTTTTCATGAGAAAGCTTAGGATTTTTCCTTTAAGAGCTTTTTGGTCGCTTAGTGGGATAGGAGTGGGATATCTATCAAAATAAATGTTTTGTAACTCAAGACAACGGTTTTTCAATTTTTCACAAATGCACCATTTTGAATTTTTTCCTATTTGTGTGAAAAACCTTACAAATAAAACTTATACTGAGAAACTAGACAAATTAAAATGGCCCTCTTTAATTTCTATAATTAATTGGTTTTCTATTTTAAATCGCTTTTAAATAACTAATTTTTACATTAAACTTTTTTATTATTATTTTATTTTGTTATTATATTTTTTAATATTTTTAATTGTTATTATACACAATGTTAAATTTCCTTACTACTATGTACCTAGTACTAATCCTGTACTTTAATTATAATATTTTATGTCTTGTTGTATGGGAATTCGAAATAAATAAATAAAAATAAAATAAATAAAAAATAAAATAACCTTTTCGAAGGTATGTAACATACCCAACTAAAATTTCATACCCTCGATGCTGTAATACACAGAATATGTTAACCTCAGGAAAAAAATCACTATTTATACCCTATACCAATATGTGGTTTGGGTATAATGACTTTGTGCTGCTGTTTGTAACAACCAAAAATATTTGACCTAGACCCATCTTTAATTATACCGATCGAATCAGAATCACTTTTTGAGTTGATTTAACAATGTCCGTCCGTCCGTCCGTCCGTCTGTGTGTCCATGTAAAGCTTGTAATCAAACTGCAGGTCGCAAATATGAATATATTTTGATGAAATTTGGTATGTAAGCTTTCATCGGCCATGGGATGAACGCTATTGAAATTGGTGAGAATCGGTCCATGTTCAGACCTAGCCCCCATACAAATTACCCCTATGAAATCGACATAAATTGCCATAAGATCCAAATTGTCATATAGATCTTATTCAAATTGGGTTTGTATGCGTTCATTTCATCCACTAATGAGTAGTCCAAAAATGATCCCTTTGGCCCCATATAGAGCTGCTTCCCGATCTTCACTTAAATCTATTAAAAAACAAAAATATTGCACTAATTCTTCTCAAATTTTGTTTGTATATATATTTTTTCAAAATACGAAAGACTTTACCAAACATGATCAAGATCGGTCCATTTTTAGACCTAGTACTCATATAGATATAGAATCCGATATGAATTTTTTCATATCTGCAGCCAAAAAAATTAATAAAAATCCCACTCAAATTTGGTTTTTGCTTATTTTCTATGTCCAGTTAGTTGGGCCTAAGAGATAGGGTTTCTAAACGCATGGTATAGGGTAGACCGACTATAATTTTCTTACTTGTTTTCTATTGAAATGTTGAAAAATTATTATTTTTTATTTATTTGTAATAATAATTAAATTAATATATTAAAATAATAATATTAAAAATAAAAAGATAAATAATTTAATAAAATTTAATCTTAATAATAATAACTTGGCAAATTTCATCCCGATCGGAAGACATCGGTTTCAAAAGTTGGTGCACTTGACATGAAACCCCCCTATATATATTTATTAAAATGAAAATTTGTTTGTGGATTTGTGGGTTTGACATTAATAGGTGGCTAAACCATAACACCGACCTACTTGAAATTTTCAGTGTGTATGTTTGTATCGGGAAAGTAAAATAGACTATATTTTTTTTAATATATGAAGCGCACATCCCATATATAAAAATTTTTAACATCTAATACCTGGAGCTCTATTAGTAATGTGAGAAGTTGTGTGAAATATGGGCGGTATAAAACCAGTGGGCGTGGCACATCCCATACATGATAAATACATATCATCATATATCTAGAGTACTATGATGGCCAGAGTTTTGACCTTTCTGCTCGTCAATTGGTTGTTAATGTTATTAGTCGTACCAAAAGTGGGCGGGATTGGGTTAGTGGGCATGGCAGCTCCCATGCAAAAAATATATCTGGAGTACTATAAACCCGACAGTCTTGAAATCAGGTGTGAGTTCACGAATGAGGAGTGTGAGAAGTTATGTGAGAAATGGGTGGGATCAAACCATATCATAAATACATATCATCATAATTAACAACAAAAATATTCACTACAAATAAGTTATATGGCAAAACAACGTTTGCCGGGTCAGCTAGTTATTATATAAACTAGCAGGTTCCAGCACTCATTATTGGTTTATCATTTATGGTTTATTATTATTTTGAATGAAGATAACAAACTCATTAACAAACATATAATAATTTTATGTATGTGTTAGTATCAACTTTAAATGCAATTTACTGAAAATAAAGGAAAAATGTAAAAGTCTGCTGTATATCTGTATATCTGCAAAACGGCTAAAAAGAAATACCTTTCAAATAATATACGTTTGGTAAAAATCGGGATAAAACGGTAGAACAAAACATCAGTCACAAGAAATCGCCTAGCCTATTAATAGTATAGATAAAGATCACTATTTAAAATTATTTAAAATTTTATCTTTTTATAATTATTTAATGAAAATGCAACAGATTTTTGATGTGTAAACATCTATACGCGCAGGGGGGTAAATTTCAATTTCACAATACAATCACAAAAACAGCGTAACTCTTATCGGTGTGAGCTGAAGCAGATAACGCTGTGTGACTTATGATTGGATTGGTGAAAAAATTATGATATAACATTGTTTTTTTAATGCCACTTTTTTAAAAGCGTCATCTATGTATCACTTATATACGTTTATATTGGGATATTTTTAACGTTTTACAGCAAAGGATTGTTGAATTAGCTGAAACAGTTTTTGCTATAAGTGATAAATAGATGACACTTTCTGTTTGATTTTAAAAAATGACATAAAAAATTTTTAATTACTAGATGTTTACACATCTTCCCTGTGATCGGACTCACATGATTTTTTTTATAGGTATGTACTTCAAAATGAATCTTTTATTAATTTTGTTAAATATAAATATAATTAGTAAGTGGTAATTTATGACCTGCATTTCAAAATAATGTATTAATGTGATTTTCGGACTTGTATCTTCTCGACAAACTTATTTAAATTGTTATCGTATGTAATGTTCTGTAATTGTAATAAAAATTTTAAACTTTCATCACTAAAACACATTGAGGAGAAAAGTTATTCAAAATTGTACATTAAACCCAAAAATGTTAATACTCGTAATAGCTATTTGAATAGGTAGGCGGAAATGACTTCCAGCACCTGAATATTATGTTCTGAGGTGTCTGCATAGTTGATTGATTTATTTCACTATCCATTAACATGTTATCCAGTTTTTTTGCCCGAATACTTTTTTTTTATATCCGCAAACTCCAATTGTAATTCTTCAAAATATATTCCAGGATAAGCTTCGATGTTTATTAATTTTAAATTACATTTCAAAGGAAATAAGAACTTTAATGTCTCTTATACTTTCATAAATCCTAAAAACGGCTTGTAAATGAATATTTTACAATCTATAACCTCTAAATTTAGCCTTGTCGGGTAATTTTTTAAAATTTCCAAATAAACATATTCACTAATTTGAAGAAAAAAAAAACACTTCTAGTTCTTGTTCAAAAGTAAAAAATTTCTTTTAATAACTGTGGAGCTGTATTTACTTTATTTGCAAACTCAAAATCAAATTATGAAAATGTTCGATCACATCAAATAAAAACAAGTAAGAAAATTATAGTCGGTCTAGACCGACTATACGATACCCTATACCATGCGTTTAGAGACCAACTAACTGGATATAGAAAATAAGCATAAACCAAATTTGAGTGGGATTTTTATTAATCTTTTCGGCTGCAGATATGAAAAAGTTCATATCGGATGAAATATCTATATGGGGACTAGGCCCAAAAATGGACCGATCCTGACAATGTTTGGTAAAGTCTCTTGTATTTTGCCAAAATATATACAAACAAAATTTGAGAAAAATCAGTGCAATATTTTTGTTTTTTGATAGGTTTAAGTGAAGATCGGGAAGCAGCTCTATATGGGGCCTATGACTAAGAGTTGTCCAATAGGGATCATTTTTGGACTACTGATTAATGGATGTAATAAATACATACAAACCCAATTTGACTGAGATTCGTATGATAATTTGGATCTTATGGCAATATATGTTGATTTCATAGGGGTCATTTGTATGGGGGCTAGGTCTGAACATGGACCGATTCTCACCAATTTCAATAGCCGATAAAAGAGCAAATACCAAATTACATCAAAATATATTCATATTTGCGACCTGCAGTTTGATAACAAGCTTTACATGGACACACCGACGGACGGACGGACGGACGGACGGACGGACATCGTTAAATCGAATCAGATAGTGATTCTGATTCGATCGGTATAATTAAAGATGGGTGTAGGTCAAATATTTTTGGTTGTTACAAACAGCAGCACAAAGTCATTATACCCAAACCACATAGTGGTATAGGGTATAAAAATAGAAGTTTTGAAGCCATTCAGAATTAGAGAGAAGTGTTAACTGTTCCGTGCCAAAATGTGTAGTACTCCAGAAAATAAGTATTTCATCCAAGCACTCAGATAACTATTTTAGAATGTTACTAAATCCATATATTTAGTATCCAGTTCTTCTAGAAATGCAGCAAATAGCCTGTGGTTCAACGCTCTAGTTTTGATTAAATTTACTACTGGTACGACAACATCCATTACTTTTTTCAGATTTGTCATTAGTCCCATATCATGAGATATTTGATTAGAGATAAATTTAGTAAACTCTATTTTTTTGCTAACATAGAAGGTGTTCCATCAGTTGCAATGTATACGGCAGACCTAATACTAGCAGATTTCAGCCATCGAAATTCAAGTGCAAATTCTAGGAAATTTTATTTTTTCATTAAATAAAGACCCTGAAGGTACGCTAATCAATTATAGCAAATTCACAAATCAAAACAAAAAACGAACTCATTTTTATTACAAACACATTAACAAATTTATTAAACACACACATAGCATTGTATAATTTTATGTGTGTGTTAGTAGCAACATTAAATGCAATTTACTCAAAATAAAAAGAAATACCTTCTAAATAATATACGTTTGGTCAAAATAGGGATAAAACAGTAGAACAAAACATCGGTCACAAGAAATCGCCTAGCCTAATAATATTATAGATTTACATTATTATTCTCCTATAGTTTTAGAAGACATTCTGATATGTCTTCGCCTCGAGTGTGGCCTTTCATTGTTGATAATTCAAGAAGTTCCTCTTGAACACAAGAACACAAAAATATTTAACCATCACATTCCAGGGATATCAGCAGATTCAACCACGGCAAGAGATATGAATTTAGCGAAATTAATAACAGTAAATGACATATTTGAGAACGGTAAATCTTTAACTTCTTTTAAGATATCATCTTTATTTTTAAAATCTTTAAAAATAATTTCGAAACTTTTATACATACAACTTCACAATATGTAAAGGGCTTTCCACCTTTTGCAATTTCCAAGGATAATGAAAAACTTGCTTCTGTTGTATACGATAAAGACATTGTTCAACTTGAAAATAAATCTTGTTGACTCGGTCCGTAATGTATTAAAATTTCTGATTTTCCTCAGCTATTTTTCTTTTTGATACTAATTTTAATGTTTTCAGAAAACAAACAATATTTTAAATGTAAACTGAAATAAATTAACGAAAAAATTCATATAAAATTTAGTTTTATTCTACACAACCTTTTCACTCGATATTTAGAAAAAAACTGCGTACGTTGATAACGTACATTACATATGTACATAATTTAAAGAAAAATCACGTCAACTAAGATATGTATGTACGAGTATGTAAATCTTAAAAAAAACCAACTGAGATTGTACAATATTGAATTATCAAACCGTGTTAGTTACGAGTTTTCCTCGATTTTGAAGTCACAATTTGTCAACAGTGTTATTTAAATACCATATTAAGTTAATTTAAATAGTTGTAGTTTCATACAAGAA
The DNA here is from genome assembly GCA_963682025.1 of Cordilura impudica. Classification (NCBI taxonomy): domain Eukaryota; kingdom Metazoa; phylum Arthropoda; class Insecta; order Diptera; family Scathophagidae; genus Cordilura; species Cordilura impudica. Next base: position 5,718,036 of record OY821521.1, read on the forward strand.
AAATGTTTCGTTTTCGAGAATAAAAATTTGAAATATGAACAAACTTTAAATTTTTTTATGTAGAATAAGAGCCACAGCTTTCAGGTAAAAAGCCGCATGCATATTCCCATCCCCTGTTCTATATGGACGAAGAAAAAAGTTATATGATCAAATTTAACATGAATGTTCTACCGTACTAAATTAATTAATATTTAAATTTGTGGACCTCAAGTCGAATACCATCAGATTAAAAATAGATTTAACAAAATTTAAAATTTTTAAAATTTTTTAAAATTACGTAGTTTTTCAAAATGTTTGGTGGTTGCGCTCTGATTTTTAAAATGTAGTATTTTAACATATAGTGGGTGACAATACATTGGAAACTTTTACAAAATTCTGAATTTTCAAATTTTGTATTTTAATAATTTCTTGTTTAATCCTTAAAGTATGTATTTTTATACCCTCTCCACATCACTGTGCAGAGGGTATATATCAGTTTGTAAATCCGCTTGTAACGCATCGAAATTCATATTCTTGATCCTTAAAACAACTTGTCTCGCTATAGCGATGTTCGTCGGTCTAGTTAAATCACACTCATTCACTAAACAAACCATTTACCTGGGTAAAGTGATAATATTGTTTGTCACTATCTCGAGCAGGTTGGTATTGAAAATGGGTTTATTCGGACATCATAGAGCCGAGATATGTATGTCCAAAACGATAAAGAAACCTCAAAAAAAAAGTTAAAAATCCAATGTGTTTGCTGCTTTTTAAAATATTTTGTACCCTCCAATGTGGAGGGTATTAAAGATTCCGCGCAGCCGAATTCAACACTCTTACTCTTTGGTGTGTTCTTTATCGAAAGTTCATAAATTTGTTACAAAAATGCATCTTAAAAAAATAGAGAAACGAAAGAAAGTATTTTTTAGTGATGCCAAAACAATTGAAACTATTAAACTTCAGTACCTGAGAAAATGGTATAAAAGAAAATGTATGAAATCTTAACCGTTATTTAAATATTTCTAGTATCTCACGTTTTCTTTCAACTGTTTTTTTAACACAATTGTAATTTTAAATGTTTTAATATTATTATTAATATTAAAAAATAATGGCAAGTATAAAGTTTTTTGAAGAGTTGAAAACCAGAATAATAGAAGATTTTACTGCTGGTCTTAAGCAAAAAAAAAAATTGTGAGAAATATTCTATGAATAAATCCACAATTTGACGACGACTCAACATTTAGGCGGCAGGCACGTAAAATTAGTCAAAGACAGGATAACTTAATAGCAAGAGAATTTAAAAAATGTCCAAAAATGCTACCCGACGAGCAGTTCAGGCTGATCTTGGTTGTTATCGTTCTGTGAAGAAGAAATCAATTATATCAGAGAAAAATCATCTGTTTCGCATAAATTTTGCTAAAGAAGACGTGAAGTGGTAAAGTCGGAATTGGAATAAAGTTTTCTTTGCAGATGAGTCCAAGTTTAATTTAACAGCCCATGCAGGAAGATCTTGTGTACGACAAACCAAGAGAAAAAGACTAGAATCAAAATATACAAATAACACTGTTAAGTTTGGCGGTGGTAATATTATGGTATGTGGTTGCTTTTCAGGCAAAAAATTGATCCAATTCTTGTAGGTCGTATTGGATACAGGCAAATTCTAAATGACGCAATGTATCCATATGCGGAGGAAAATATGCCACTAGTCTGGAAGTTGCATCATGGCAGTGACCCAAAACACACCTCAAAAGTTGTAACCGAATGGTTACAATCTAATACAGTTAGTGTTTTGGAATGACCAACCCAATCTGCAGATCTCAATCCCATTTTCAACATGGGAAATTATAGATCGAAAAATACGGACTAAAAGTTACACAAATAAGACAGATCTCATGGAGTTAGTTAAGTGAGAGTGTCAAAAATTTTCAATGGTTAACAATAACAATTTGATTGACATAGTATATTTGCATAGATTCCGCTGAGATACCAAGTGGAAATTCGAGCAATTGCTATGTTGCTAAATTCTAGTGTATATGTATGTATGTCCTGACTTTAAACTAACGGATTCGATTAATATTATTTGTTAAGTCAGCTTAAGGTTTTGCCCTTATGTTTATTTTTTAATTGAGATATGCTAGTGAAAACATTGAATTTTTTTTAATTCTTATTCGAAACACCAATTACGTATTCTTTAAGGTTTCTTTAGCGTATTCTTAAGGTTATGTTTCAGTTTCACCTCAAATTCATAGGTCACCATTATTTTGATCCAAGAACATAACGAGTCACTAAGATATCTTGTCGGTATCAAGTAGTGGTACAAAATGGGTTAAAATGCATTTTGACAAAAAATTTGTCTGATTGTTCTTCCTAATGCAAATATATCCACTTCACAGTACCGGATTTGACAGGATAATCACGTCTTTGTAGGCTCATACCGCATTTAATTTTCATTCTATTTTTTATATGTTTTCTTTTTCGGGCAATTCCATATGTGACGGAATGACATTTTGAGTTGTAGAATTGAAGTTAATGCTATTCTACAAAGCTATTTTGAATTGAAAATTCATTCTTCAGTTTGAAAATGATTGTTAATGATTAAGAGATTTAAAAAAACTCAGAAACAATTTTTACACTATTTTATTCTTTTATTTTTGAGTAATTTCTCATTGTGTGACGGAATGACATTTTTGCTACCATGACTATGTCCTGGTATTAAAACTTGGGAACTTTTGTAAATTAAGAAGCAAGTCAGATTTTAAACTAATGCATATTTTACATATGATATATAAGCAATATAAAATTATAATTTAGAGCAACTGGCCTGTAATAGTATCGAATTTATTAACTGTCATTTAATGTGACGGAATGACTACAGTTTCTTAAACATATATTAAAAGAAAATTGAGTAAACAAATAAATTTTAAATTTATTTTATTATTTAGAATGCTTGTAAGGTATTAGATTATGTAACTTGGAACATATTTTAATATATTTTTAAACTTACTTCATATGAATGAAAAAATATTTTTTTTCATATAAGTTGACATTTTTATGGAATTGCCCTTTCTTGGAGAATCAGTATAATTTTTCGAGGATTTAGTGAAAGGACAAGGAAAACTTAACCAATTTTCTGTGATCGTTTTCCTGGAAAAGCTATGAATAATAACAGCACTAAAGATATATCAAAAATCTTCTCGTGAGAAAAAAAGTTCACAATTGAGATTATTTTATTTAAACGCGATTCTGGTCAAACTTTCCTAGAAAATAAAAACCGTTTTTGTGCCAAAATATATTCTTTGTCCTTTTGAACAAAATTTTGGTGAAATCATTAAAATTATTCGATTTACTCGAATAATTTCCAATTTTTAAAATATAGCGATTAATTTTTTAAGTTTTTGTCGATTAATCGAGCAAGTTTAAATCTCTTACTAGAGTTATTCATTTTAATCAAACAAAGGAAAAATCGAATGACTTGGATATCCTAATTATACCCCATGTGCTGGGGTATTAAAAAGTATTAAACCTAGGGACATCTTTTATCCTACCGATCGATTCAGAATCACTTTGTGAGTCGAATTAGCTATGTTAGTCCGTCTGTCTGTGTGTTCATGTAAACCTTTAAATGAAACTACAGGTCGCAAATAGGAATATATTTTAAAGATATTTATTATTCAAGCTTTTACGATCGTAGGAAACTGCTAAAAATCGGCGAATGCAATACAAATAACCCCTATCAGACCCACTAAAATGGTCGTAAGTTCCAGATTTTCATATTGTACCCACTTATCAGTAGTCCAAAACAATCCTACAAGCTTGTAGGATCATTTTTAATCATAGTCCCCGTATAAAGCTGATTCCTGATTCAAAAAACAGATTAGTTTTAAATTTGGTTTATATATCGCTCATTTTCAAGAAGACTGGCATAACTCAAAAAAGCGGTACCGAGATAAATGCCTTTAAAGTTCTCAATTGATCCTAACTGCTGAGTAAAGTACAAAACACATTTGGTCGCCACTCTCTGTGAGAAAGAGATATTAATACCATTTTTTGATATGTTGTAGATTACGGTGTGACCCATATTTCTGTATCAATAACTCGAAAATCGTATGTTTTGAGTTATGCCGGTCTTCTCGCAAATAAGCGATATGTCTTCATTTAAAATTACCTTCAGATATGTAGATACTTATTCATATCTGCACACAAATTAATAACAATACAACTACAATTTGGTTCATGATATATCCAGTTATCAGTAATTTTGAATCCAAGACCCTATCTCGAAATTCATGGTTTAGACCGGCTATAATTTTCTTACATGTTTTTTATTCAAAGGATTATCTATTCGTTTAAAATTAGAAACATAACGCTCAACGCTTTCTTCGGTTTATTGACTTATTTAAAGAAGATTATTGTTATCTAAACTTCCAAAAAAAAAAATTTATCATTTTTAAATTTCTTTGTATTTAAAACTATAAATCCTAAATAAAATTTTACGAGTATTCACAAAACTTACCATAAATTAAATATGGTTAAAAACCAAGCAAAAAAATATATAAATATTTTAAAATATTCAATTGTTTACGTTTGTCGATCGATGATGTATTAATCCTTGCGTAGATTTCACACAATAAAACAAATGATTTGTAGCTGATGTTGTTGTTGGTGTATTCATATAAAATGTATGTCAGGAATTTTAATGATAATTTTGTGCGAACTTATTTTCATAAACCAGAATTTATTAGATTTGTGTGTTTGTTTTTGTTTCTTTGCACTCTCTGTTTTAATAATTTTCATTTTTTTTTTTTTTTTTTTGCTTTTAAATTATTAACAATAAACTGTTAACAGCAACAACTTATAGAAATAATAAATACTTATGTATGTAGTTGATGTAATTGTTGTTGTTAATGCTTATTATCCAGCACTTGTGTGTAGCATTGTACTCTGCACTTTCAAATCAATACTAAAAATCCACAATTAAACATTATTAAATTGTTACAATTATCTTTAATTACTTTAATATTATTATTTCGCTTTCGAGATCGTTTTGAGGCGAGAAAAAATGTCGTTTCAAATTCAAATTATGTTTCAATTCAATTAATTGTATTTATTTCGTAATTTTCGATATGTCGTTTATTTATTTTTGTTCTTTTTTTTTTTGGTGTTATGTTATGTTTTGGTGTTATTATTGAGAATTCTTGTTGAACGTAAAAAAAAAGAACTGTACGCATGCGTACCACAGTTAATACCGTCAGTTAAGACTCTATGAACACTGCACGTTGCCAGACAAATTCAAACTGTGAATAAAGTACGCTCTGCTTAAACTAGAGTCATAGTAAAATGTTTATTTTAACGTGAGTAGTTAGTAAGCTGAGCAAAAGTGTATACTCGTACACCAGCATCAGGGATGATAAGTTAACTGCTCAATTTGGCACTATTTATACCCTACACCACTATGTGGTCAGCGTTTAATGACTTTGTGCTGATATTTGTAACTACCAAAAATATTTTACCTAGACCTACCTTTTTTATACCGATTGACTCAGAATCCGGATGGACGGACATCGTTAGTCGACTCAGAAAGTGATTTCGAGTCGAACAACACAATAAAAAGTGGCTCTAGGTCAAATATTTACAAACATCAGCACAAAACTTATTATACCCTGCCCACAGTGTAGTACATATGTATATTAGCGTAAAAAAAATATTTTCTAATATCAAAAGTACCCTGGTACATTAATGGTTCAAATGTTCAAATGTACTTATTTCGTGCCAGCACCATTTAACTAAAACTTACGTTATAGAGAGTTTCATATTACGTTAATGTGTTTGGTGGTTGTTATTGTCGTTGTATTGAATTTGTATGTTTTTTTTTTTTTGCTTTTCTTTGTGTGTTTTTGTTGTTGTTGAGTGTGAACTATATACATAGTTCGTTGGTTTGTTTACTATTTGTTATTGCTAACAATGTTATTTTCAATTGCATTATCATAAACTACAACGGTTATAAACTTGGATTTTCTGTCGGTATTTTTCTTTTCATATGACATGCTCGTTACATGTGTTTATTCTGCTATAAGAATTTTCACAAGATTTTCCTCTTCATTTTAAAATTTGAATAGTTTGTTTGGCTGTGTCTTTTTGTTTATGTGTTGTATATATAAAACAAATTTCATAGATTCTTTTTAATTATAAATAAAAAAACTACAATTAACACAACAAAACCCCTCTGTTTCATGTTGGCCGTATATGAGTTGGTTAAGTCATAATTAGGCTTATTAGAATTAGGGAAAATAAGTTAGAGATAGTTTATAAAAATTGTTATTTAATCTTGAATTCTACATCGAGGGCTTTTTACTTACCGTAGAAAGCGGGAAAAATTTCAAGTATTTCCGGAATACCGATGAAATTTTTATTAAAAATTAAAAAGCTCTAAATTACATATGTATATTATATTGCACAAAAAACAGGAAATGCAAGCTATGTAAGATTGTTCTAGGCCAACCAAACGTTACCCTAAACGATGAATTTCAGAAAAGGGCATTCAATCCAAGCACAAGACTGCAAATAAAACGTTCTACTACATAAGATATTAAGCAATTAATAATGCACTTTTCCTACGTTTTCTTCGGTAATTGCCTCATTTGGACGACCAGGACGATCTTCATCATTTGTGATCGTACGACCACGTTTTAATTCGTAATACCACCTTTTAACCATTGAATATGACGGCGAAGACGGCATTGAATATGACGGCAATATTGTTTATCATCCATTCTTTGGCTTAGACAGTATTTTTTCCGACCAAAAAACAATGTTTAATCAAAACACGAAACTCTTTGCAATCTATTTTTTCTCAAACTTTAAAAGCAGCATCATTTTTATAACGGTAACTTTTTTTTCGAATCAATGAAATTTCCAAACACATAGGTCATATATTAAAACAGATAATTTCTGCAGAATACAATGTTAAAAATTCATTTGAAGTGAAGGAGCAACTACAGGGCATAAAACTTGATAACAAAGACATGCTAGTATCATTTGACGTCGTTTCGTTGTTCACCAACATCCCCGTTCATACTGCCATCAGAAATATTATGAGAAAATGGACTACTATTAGTAATTTAACCAAGATTCCTAGGTCTAAATTTCTAGAAATTTTAAAATTTTGCTTAACGGATAACAACTATTTTATCTATGACAACCAAATATATAATCAAGTTTTTGGCATGCCAATGGGCAATCCCCTTTCACCGACAATAGCAGATATAGTATTGGATAGCTTACTTGACGATGCGCTAACGGAACTGCGGAAAAAGGGCATCTATATTAAATATATAGCGAAATATGTAGACGATATATTGGCAATTATAAACGTTGACGACCAGGATGAAATTCTTAAAACTTTTAATGAATACCACCCCAAGATAAAATTTACTATAGAAGTAGAAGAGAATGGACAAATAGCATACCTCGATTCGAAATTACTAAGGACTTCGAATCGAATAATCTTTAACTGGTATGCTAAAGATATAGCATCAGGTAGGCTCATAAATTTTAATGCAACACAGCCAAGGAACCAAATTATCAACACTGCCAAAAATTTTATCGAAAGGGTTTTAAAAATAAGTGACCAACAATTTCACAAACATAATTTGCAACTAATTAACCAGATACTAAAAGAAAATAGTTTTCCCAATAAACTCATAGAAACATTAATAAGTGATACAACTAGGCGTTTAAAAAACAACCATCAACGTGACAACACTGGCATCACAGAAAGAAAACAATTTTATAGTGTACAATACATCCCTGGCCTTACAGACAAAAGAAACTTAAAAACAACAATATGTAAAAAGAACATATGCTTCGCATACAAACCCAACTCAACGCTAAGCCAAATATTTACAAACGTAAAAGCGCCAATAGCTAAACAAGAACAAAATAATGTGGTATATGAAATACAGTGCAAAGGCAACGACACAGAACATTGTGATCTTATTTACATTGGTACAACAAAGAGAGCATTAGGTATACGAATGGGGGAACATAAGATGGATATAGAAAAAAATAAAGAATCAACAGCCTTGTCACAACATATTATCAGAACTGGACACTCAGCTGACTTTTCAAAAGTTAAAATAATAGACAAAGAGAATATAGAAAGGAAAAGATACACGAAAGAAAGTTTGCACATACAAAAGAACATAAACAAAACTGTCAATTTAAAAGAAGACACAAACAACATCAACGCTAGCTATATTATAGCTATAAAATAAATATAATCAACTGTGATACTAAGATTTAAGATGTGTTTTTTAAAAAGAATTTATGTTTTATGTTTAAATGTTATTTGTTAAAAGTATATGTAATATTTTTTAATGTAATAGCGTTAAGATTGTAAGTTTTTAATGTTTTGGTGTAATAATTTTTAACTTATTTTATTTGTTTTTATCATTAAATAGAAGAAAAAAAAAATCCCCAGAGGAAGTCGACATAAAATCGACGAAACGTCGGGACCAAACTGTAATTGATGCATTTTTAATTACATTATTAAAATTTAGGCCTTATTAGCTAAAAATTAAAAAATTTTTAAAATTACCATAAACTTGGCCAAACAACAACAAAAAAAATTTTTGAAATTTCAGGAAATTTTTAAGCAATTTTTTTAACGGTTGGCCCTACCGAAAAAACAGAACAAATTGGCACTTATCGCGCCATCTCTATGTGAGGCCACGTACTTTTCACTCCATGTAGTATTATTTGTACATTTCCGATCTTTTATTATTTAATGAAACGCTTAAAGTGCATATCAACAAATTTCGGCACAGCCCACATGGGTTTTACGTTTAGATAAATATCTGGACTTATTGCAATATTTCTAACAAATGTAAGCAAAATATTTTAAAAAGTAAACAATCTGATAAACTTAATACGAAATAATTACAACAAACACACTGAATTTATAACAGTTTTAGAGATGCCTTCATATTTTTGGACATATCTTGGCACAATAATGCTCGATTTACTCCATTTTCAATACCAACATGATCGAAATAATTACAAACCATAACCCAAATAAATGGTTTATTTTGTGAATGAGCGTGATTTCAACAGACAGACGGACGGACGGACAGACGGATAGGCAGACATTGATATGTCGCCTCAGGTTGTATATATACATTATGGAATAACAGACTGATATATACATCACTGTGCAGGTGTGGAGGGTATAAAAAATAAAATTCGTTAAAACCATTTTCTTATGCCTCTTTATGTTCAAATATTTAAAATCGTGTCAAATTCTTTCTCATCTTCAGGTCATAATATTGTTTTAATGTTTGAAGAGACTTAATTTTATAATTAATCCAACAGGCATTTTTAATTTTTTGTCCATATTTAAAGAATTTAATCCATTAAAGAATTTACAGTGTTTAACAATTGTACTGAACAATTTTTTGACTTTAGAGTTTGAGAACGGAAAAGTCAAAATATCGACAAAGAGACTTGAGTTTTGTTTATACTCGCTTTCTTTGTAAATTAAGTTTACTAAATAATTTTTTGACTAAAAATGCAACATGTGGCACAGTGGTGTGGAGGGTATAAAAACATAGTGATATTAAAATTTTCCACACCACTGTGCTGAGGGTATATATGTATCAGTTTGCATTCCATTTGTAACGCATCGAAAAATGTGTTTGCGATACTATGAAGCATATATATTCTTGATCCTTATAACAACTCGAGTCGATATAAAAATGTCCCTCTGTCCGTCTATCTGTTGAAATCACGCTCACTCACAAAATAAACCATTTACCTGTATAGAGCTATGATAATATTATTTGTCATTATTTCGAGCAAGCTGATATTGAAAATTGGGAAAATCGGGCTTCACTGTGTCAAAATATGTCCAAAAATATAAAGCCACCTCTATAAAATTTTAAATATTCAGTGTGTTTATTGTGATAATTTACTTTTTAAAATATCGTGTTTGCTTCATATACACTTTGTACAATGTCGGTGCAAAATTTTAATTCCTTCTAGATAATAGGATTTCTCAAGCACCTCAAAATAGACACTTATTTGATCCAAAATTTCATCGCTGAAGCTTAACTTGTTTCTGCCGAGCCATTTTTTTCGACTTGGAAATATAAAATAGCCAATGGGGGCTAAAACCGGATAATATGGTACCAATTCATAGCCAAATTCATGGCAGTTTTACATGGCTATTTTCTGGAATAACCGCGTATGTCTATTTTTGTCAGTTTTGAGTTAATGATGCCAAATATATAAATTTTTAACGCTATTTACATGTGTTAATTTTTTTTTTTTTAATATTGACCATTTCTGAGATTTTTCTTTAAATAACGACGTAACTTAAATGTTTATTAAATTAATTTGCAGCACTATCAACGTATATCAACCTACGTTTGATCGCTGACAAATAATTTTCTCAGAAAACGACACATAGCGACATACGTTGTTATTAATGGAAAAAAAATGCAAAATAATTTTGAATTATTTTTTAGTTTATAACCACTTATAAAAACTTGTGTGTTTATTTCTGTTATTTTTTGTCACTATTATTCTTGATACGTTGCTATATTCTCATCCCAAGTACCGTTAACTTCTTGTTGACGAACAAAAAAATCCATTTTTCAAGCAACAACAACTTATGTCTACATGGGTGGTTGCATTGGTAGCTTTCTTTTTCAAAGAAAACGACGTTTGTCGACATAAGTTGTTTTATCTGCACACACTTTAAGTGTTATTTACATATTGTTTTTTTCGTCCTTCTCTAGGATCTATTCCTCAGAAGATTTTTGACTCAAAATTTTATATAAAGTATTTATTGCCCATATCTACAGGATTGTTAAATAAAAAGCTCTAAAAACTTTATATCGAGCCCATAATTTCAAATATAACGTTTTTTGGCTCCCCTGAACATTTTGATTTTATGACATACGCGGTTATTCTAGAAAACCACAGACTTATGCACGGCATTGTCTTGATGAAAAAGCAAATGTGGCCGTATTTTTTTTAATTGTCGTTGAATCGGTCGAATGTGGATTATACCGCGTAATTGATATTGAAGATGACCTTGTTGGGTGATGATCCGACCTTGATCTTTTTCGGCGACGGTTCAACCGGAGAAATTCATTGTTTAAACTGCTGTTTAGTTTCCGATGTGTTCTAATGGATGTTGAAGTTGTCACACGATTGAGTTTATGACCACTTGTGAGCCCATATTGCGAATAACTTTCGAAAATTGATCATTTGAAATCGAAATCACAGAGCCATATGATATGCCTGTGGCATCAAGTGTCCCGATAATTCTAACTTACTGATCGGAAACTCAGTAAACCATATATTTACCATTACTTTTGATAGTCAGAGTCCTTATATAGTACTTACCAAGATTTTTCTTGGTTTGAGTAGTGAATTTTTCCGCAAATAATAACATTTTATGACAACTCCCACATCACAGATCTTAATAGACGGGGGCATTGTTGATTTTTAATTTACTACGAGAAAAGTCAAAAAATTCACAGATTTATTAATTCGTTTTTTATTTCAACCTAACCTTTTCAAAAGAAATTTCTTTTTCAAATCTCGGGAGCTCCCGCTACAAAAATACCGAAAAAGTGGGATATATAAATATATATTACAACACTGCATAAATATAACAGATTAAAGGGAAAATCTAAACTAAAACTTATGTCTATTCTAAAATTTAAAAAAAATAAGACATTAAAAAGAAATAAAATATTAATAAATGAATTCAACTTTGTTTTTTATTCGTAATTTTCTGATTTCGATGAGAATAAAAATCTCAAAATCAATCGAAAAAATATACGATGTTCCCGTGGTGGGTTACACCTTGTTCGGCAACATATTCTGGGCTAAATTAGTATGTTTTCCATAAATTCTGGGTAAAGTTTTTTTTTGTTATTTTTGACCTAAAATTACTAAAATTGATATTTTTCCAAATGTATTTTATATATATATTTTGCACTAACAATTTCTTTTTCACTTTATTGGGGAAAAACTTCACTTTGCTTGCAATTTTGCAATTTCCCAGAATCAGCAATTTCGCCACATATTATTCGTTATCGTATAAGAAAATCGCAAAATTACAAAAATTCGCATGTTCGAATAAACATGCGTTCGCTTACGACTGCGAAAATCAGGCACCGGGTGTTGGAATTTAACAAAAGTAGAAATTTTTCGTTGTGGGCCTACTCAAGCGATACGATGAGTATTTGGTTAATTCTAAAATTAGACGTAGTGTTCCATTAAAGTACTAAATTTTTATTAAAAGTATTCATGCAATGTATATGTATGTATAATATGTGTAAAATTATTTCATGTGGCAAACATTTATTCATACCAAAAATATGTTCAATTTCGAAAAGGCAATCGTATCCAGCAATCAACAGCTTAACAAATTTACATACAATTGAAACATTTCCTGTTTAAATAACCAAATTTGTAAATCTTAAGACTAATAATAAAAAACAACAACAACAAACGATACCTAAACAAAAAAAAAAAAAAAAGATTCTTTAGTGTTTAAATGTCTCCTTAAAAGTTGAAGAAAACAAAAAAAAAAATAAATAAAAAAGTCAAACACTTTTTAAATCAACACCTTTTTTACAATGTAATTTGTCAGGCTGTTGATACTCATATTAGCTAAAGTGCTTTTCCCAATATCTTGAATAACAAGAAGCGTTCAAAGCAGCTGCAGTAATTCTCCAGAGGTGGTTGCTTGCACTTAACTACTACTGTGACTGATTGAATGAAGGCCAGCCACAGAATGGTGAATGAAATGCACATTATGGGTGCATGAGCAATTTGTGCATAAAAAGTTCAATCTTCATCAGGTATGATTGAATGATAGCTATTTATTGTGTTTCTTAATGTAGTTACATACTTCAAAGACAAATTGCAACATGTTTATAAACATGTTTCCTCATTACTCTCAGTCAATGTATTTTATTAAAGAAAAGGATGTTTCAACACATTCCTTTACTAATAGAGGATTTAAAATATTTTCGTTATTGATAAATTTTTCCTTAAGTTAAACATCTGTTTTATATATATTAAGAGTTATCGTTGTTGGAAGAGTTATTCGTTGTTAGAACTATTCTCGTGAGTGGGGGGTGGATTTTCATTAAGTAGTCCATATATTTTCTTATAGCCATAACAAGACAAAATTCAAATAAACATGTTCACCATATGCTTCTCTGTCCGGGTAATTAGAAGAAGTTTTCTTTATTTTATTCTGTTTGTCTGAATGTTTAATACAATTTACTATTACGATGTGAACACCAAAAATTGATCTTAAGTAGGCAAACAAAATCTCTCATAAATTGATCCTGCCTACAAGCCAAACAAAAAATAATTCTGTAAGGATTAACTTTTAAATCGCCAGAAACATAACAAGTATTTATTAAGCTGAATGCTCTCCCTCCTCCTAAAGGTAGAAGTAAAAATGTCGCATTTATTTTATTTGAAAACAGATAAAAGTGTTTAAAGCGGCTGTGCCGAATATTTGCTTCCCTCCACATGGGTTTTTCGTTTACATTAATATCTGGACTTATTGTACGATTTATAACAAACGTAAACAAAATATTTTAAAAAGTAAACAAATTTCATAAACTTAATACTAAATTATTACAACAACCACTCTGAATTTTAAAATTTTTTAGGATGTCTTCATCTTTTTGGATATATTTTGGCACAATGATGGCCGATTCAACCCATTTTCAATACCAACCTCCTCGAAATAATGACAAACAATATTATCGTCACTTTAAGAAAATCATTGGAACGAAAAAAATATTGTTCACATTTTTTTTTGACAAGGGTCGGCTAGGGTGGGTAAGACAGTGGCGGATTTCCTTCATTCTAGAATGAAGAAAATCAATTAAATGATATTGAGTTGTGACTAAAAAAATTGAATATCAAAATTAATACCGACAAATCCTTCCGTATAACATTTTTTTGTTTAGAAGTCAAGATTATCCAGCTCCTTAGAAAACAAGTATCAAATATTTGAGTCTCCATCTCGACCGCCGAAAAACAAGGTAAAAACATATTCAAAAGGAGAACAATTAAAGATGTTTCGATGGATATAAAGATTTTTAGAATTTTATTAATAAAGAGAAATTCTCTATATTTTATTTAAATCAATTACCTTTAAAATAAATGGGTGGACTGTATAAACAGGTCCGTGTGAATGAAGTGTTCGTATTGGCATTCAAACGAAGATAAAAAACTTACATCTAACTAAGATAGCAATGTTTTTAGATACCATTAACGGCTTACTCGTTAGAATCTATTTAAATGCTCCATACAAAGAAATTTACAAAAAGGAGTAAAACTTAGTTTCGAACTTGTAATTAACCTATAAAAAGGGGTAGGGTTTGCAAAAGGGCAAACTAAATTCATAAGCAAAATCATAGAATTAGTGCTTAAACATTGCCGGAGGTGGTACACCAACAGGAGCCGGTATATACTCCGTATCAGCAACGGGTGCAGCCAAAGGAGTAAAACTTTGATTCTAACTTGTAATTAACCTATAAAGAGGGTTAGGGTTTGCAAAAGGGCAAACTAAATTCATAAGCAAAATCAAAGAATTAGTGCTTAAACAGAAAGGGGTTCCACTATTTCCATTGCCTCATCATAGTCGTCTAAGATGGCGTCATCAAAAAAGGTGGGTAGTGCGTCCATAATGCTAGGAAATAACAGATATTAGAGAAAACAATAACATGAGTATTTAATTTATTATACTAGTCAGAATGATCAGTTTTGCGATATGTCGTCGTACAACCCCATTTGCAGTGCGTATATCGACGACTCTCACGTGACCGTCACTTCCCGGGTAGGTTTTAACGACACGGCCTAATCTCCATGAAGTTGGGGGTGATTGCTCGTGCCGTATAACGACTAAATCATTAACTTGAATTTCGCGTTCCGGATTTTGTCATTTGTATCTCTTATGTAAATTAATTTAGTATTCCCCTTTCCACCGTCGGCAGAAATGTTGAGAAATAAACTTTTACTCTACAAAACAACATTGAAACCAATTTGGACTTACGAAACACAGTTTTGTGGAACGGCTTGTAATTCAAACATAGAAATTGTTCAAAGATACCAAAGATACTTAAAGATTACCTCTGTTAAAGACGAGATAAAAAAACATACCAAAAAATACCTAGACCGACTTAGTAGTCATAGTAACCCATTAGCAGTATGCTTATTAGATGGAAGCGAAGAAGCTAACAGACTTAAAATGTATCATATCTTAGATTTACATACATTTCAAAAAAAAAACAAGTAAGAGTGTTAAAGTCGGCTGTGCCGAATTTTTTGATACCCTCCACCTGAGTCTTTAATTTTTAATTTTTAATTTTTAATTTTTAATTTTTAATTTTTAATTTTTAATTTTTAATTTTTAATTTTTAATTTTTAATTTTTAATTTTTAATTTTTAATTTTTAATTTTTAATTTTTAATTTTTAATTTTTAATTTTTAATTTTTAATTTTTAATTTATAATTTTTAATTTTTAACTTTTAATTTTTAATTTTTAATTTTTAATTTTTAATTTTTAATTTTTAATTTTTAAATTTTTAATTTTTAATTTCTAATTTTTAATTTTTAAGTTTTAATTATTAATTTTTCGTTATTCATTATTCATCATTACTCATTTTTCAATCTTAATTTTTCATGTTCCATTTTTCAATTTTCATTTTACACTTTCCATATTCCATTTTTCATATTTCAGTTTCCATTTTCCATTTAAAATTTTTAATTTTTTAATTTTTCATCTTTCATATTTAATTTTCGTTATTCATTTTCCACTTTCCATTTTTAATTTTTCAATTTTCATTTTCCATTTTTCATTTTTAATTTTTCAATTTCCATTTGCCATTTTTCATTTTTCAATTTTCTTTTTCCATTTTACATTTTTAATTTTAAAATTTTCATTTTCCATTTTTAATTTTTCAATTTTCATTTTCCATTTTCAATTTTCATTTTCCATTTTTAATTTTTCAGTTTTCGTTTCCCATTTTCCATTTTTCATTTTCCGTTTTTAACTTTCAATTTTCATTGTCTATTTTCCATTTTCATTTTTCAATTTTCATTTTTCATTTTCCATTTTTCATTTTTCATTTTCCATTTCCCATTTTTCATTTTTCCATTTCCAGTTTCCATTTTGCGTTTTCCATTTTCCATTTTTCATTTTTTAATATTCATTTTTCAATTTTCATTTTCCATTTTTCATTTTCATTTTCCATTTTTCATTTTTAATTTTTCAATTTTCAATTTCCATTTTCTATTAGTCATTTTTCATTCCTCAATTTTCATTTTCCATTTTTCATTTTTCAATTTTCATTTTCCATTTTTCATTATCCATTTCCATTTTCCCTTTTTCAATTTTCATTTTCCATTTTCCATTTTTCATATTTCAGTTTTCGTTTCCATTTTCCACTTTCCATTTTTCATTTTTCAATTTTCATTTTCCATTTTTCAATTTTCATTTTTCAATTTTCATATTCCATTTTTCAATTTCATTTTCCATTTTTCATTTTGCATTTTCCATTTTTCAATTTTCTTTTTTATTTTCCATTTTTCATTTTCCATTCTCCAGTTTTCATATTCTATTTTACATTTTTCATTTTCCATTTTCCGTTTTTCATTTTCCATTTTCCATTCTCAATTTTCTTTTTCCATTTTTCAATTTTCTTTTTCATTTTCCATTTTTCATTTACCATTTTCTATTCTCTATTTTTCATTTTCTATTTTACATTTTCCATTTCCCGTTTTTCATTTTGCATTTTTATTTTTCATTCGCCATTTTCCATTTTCATTTTCCATTGGAAAATTTCCATTTTTCGTTTTCATTTTTTCTTTCATATTGGCGATTCTTTTATTATAACGTGATAACGATAAAAAAAAAGATGTGGCAATACTACTAACATGAGCTATGTTCTGTATTCTTGGTATTGTTAATATATATGCATATTATTTTTGTGGCATTTTTTTATGTTGTTGTACAATTATGATGTTCAACCACTAAACTGTTACAACAAACATACTGGGTTTTATGTTTTTTTAGAGATATCTACATATTTTTGCTCGTATCTAATCACAATGATGCCCGATGTAGCCCATTTTCAACACCAACCTGCTGGGAATTATGGCAAATGATATTTTTGTAACCTTATCCAGTTAGATGGCTTTTTTTGTGAATGAGCGTGATTTCAACAGACAGACGGACAGACGGACATCGCTATATCGACTCGAGCTGTGATAAGAATCAAGAATATATACACTTTATGGGGTCGGAAATTAGTTTTTCGATGCGTTACAAACGGAATGACAAATCTATATATACCCTTTGCCACTGACGTATGGAGGGTATAAAAAAAGATCCATATACGTTATAAAATAAATTTTTATATTTGTAGATAGTTTTGCTGGACAAAGATCCATACCAGGTTAAATTAAACTAAGATAATAAAATTGACTTAAAATTGATTTTTAAAAATATATAAAAAAAACAAGTAAGAAATTATAGTCGATCTAGACCGACTATATGATACCCTATACCATGGTTTAGAGACCCTATCTCTTCGGTCTAACTAATTAGATATAGAAAATGAGCAGAAACCAAATTTGAGTGACATTGTTATTAATTGTTTTGGCTGCAGATATGAAAAAGTTCATATCGGGTGCTATATTTATATGGGGACTAGGTCGCAAAATTTACCGATCCTGACCATATTTGATAAAGTCACTTACATTTTTAAAAAATATATACAAACCAAATTTGAGAAAAATCTGTTCAATATTTTTGTTTTTTGATAGATTTAAGTGAAGATCGGGAAACAGCTCTATATGGGGCCTATGACGAAGATTTGTCCTATAGGGATTATTTTTGGAATATTAATTAGTGGATATAATAAACACATACAAACCCAATTTGACTGAGATCTATATGATAATTTGGAACTTATGGCTATTTATGTCGATTTCATAGCGGTCATTTGTATGGGGACTAGGTCACAACATGGACCAAATTTCACCAATTTCAATAGCGTTCATCCTATGGCCTGTAAAAGCTTACATACCAAATTTCATCAAAATATATTCATATTTGCGACCTGTAGTTTGATTACAAGCTTTACATGGACACACAGATGGACGGACGGACGGACGGACATCGCTAAAACGACTCAGTAAGTGATTCTGAGTCGATCGGTATAATAAAAGATGGGTCTAGGTCAAATATTTTTGGTAGTTACAAACAGCAGCACAAAGTCATTATACCCAAACCACATAAGGGTATAGGGTATAAAAACTTTGAAATAAAAACAATTAACTTAAAATTCAAATGGTATTAGAATTTAAATGTATATTTTCGGCAACTGTATTAACATGGTAACCGTACCCAACAGTGGTTATAATATTGAATTTAAGACACATGTGAAGGGTATCAAAGATTCGACACAGCCGAATTTAACATTCCAAATAACTCCGTACGTATTCAGAAAATACTGTTGAGGTTATAGAAAATTAGGCACATTCGAATGTAACACTATTATTTGAACCTTCTGAACCTACCAATTTATACTAAATTTACATACATAGTTGGTATATTTACATTCTAAATGACATTTACATTTTAAACTAAACACCAGCGAAAATCAGACAACGAAACTGAAAAATAACAAAAACCCGAATTACACTTTTTTTTATATTCACATGTGGCGGTGATATGGCTATTAAAGACCTATATAAACAACTTCAAGTGTTTTTCTATTGTTCCCTGATAATTTATTATGAAAAACGAAAACTTTAAAATATTATTTAATGAATACACAAGTAAATATTGTCTTTTTTTTTTGCTTTTTCGTGGAACCAGAAAAACAATACACGATAAATTAAGGGATGCAACCAAAACAACTGATAACATTTCATTGTTGTTGTACTTACTACGTGTAATATTACGAATGCACCACACTTCCGTTGGCAACCTTAATTAATGTAGAGTGTGTGGAATAATTTTGCTTTTGGTTTTGAATAAATAGCTGGCTGGCGACTTGTAAAATGCGGCGTTTATAAAAAATATAATTTAGAATATAAAAAACGTTACATTAATTGTACGATTTTAACCGCCTCTAATACTCACTGGCTTAACAGACACAAAATTCCTCTTAAATCCTGTAATATTTAAGGGTTGTTCGTTCTTCCTTTTTCAAGCGTCATCCCAACCTCTTTCAATCTTTTTTTTACCGATCAACATCAACAACAGCTGCATTTAAACTTTAGCATGATTTATAAATTATCGTGTAATCTGTCACTTGAGTTTCAGGTTTGAATATTGGATTTGTATTCACTCACTCATAAACGTGCGTTCATTCATGGCATTGCATCAGTTGCCAGTCAGATTTCAAGATAATTTTTTTTTTTTTTTGGATGAGGTGGTACAGTTTGATTTATTTGTTTTATTAATTGGATTAAAATTAAAATTTTACACTCAATTTAATAGCAAAATAAGTTGAATTTAATTCTCGACACTTTATTTATTGATATTCATTTAATCCAAATTATAAAAATTTCCAAAATGTAAAAAACAATCTTTAAGGAATTGTTGGCACTGACAGAAATCGGGAAATGGTGGTACTAAAACCTCGTGCATGATTTTAATCAAATCAATGTATTTATGTAGAGCCTTTGAATAATCACCTGCATCATAGAGTCGTTTGGCGGTACGCGACATCATTTCCGTATCCTTAAAAAATATAATTTAAAATTAATCAATTGTAAATAATTATTTACATAATAGCTACAGTTTTAAATCGATTTGCTACTTTGTTGAGCTGAAATTTAGCTATTACAAAAAGTACTGAAGTTGGCGTACTACAAAATTCCCACGAAATGCATGTAAGAAAATTATAGTCGGTCTAGACCGACTATACGATACCCTATACTATGTGTTTAGAGACCCTATCTCTTAGGTCCAACTAATTAAATATCTAAAATAAGCATAAACCAAATTTGAGTGGCACTGTTATTAATTTTTTCGCCTTCGAATATGAAAAAGCTCATATCGGACTCTATATTTATATGGGCGCTAGGTCCATATGCAAAAACATTTGCAAACCAAATATAAGAAAAATCTGGGCATTATTCTTGTTTTTTGATAGATTTAAGTGAAGATCCAGAAGCAGCTTTATATGAGGGCTACGACTAACAATTGTCATATAGGGTTCATTTTTGGACTACTGATTAATAGGTGTAATAAAGACACACAAACCCAATTTGACCGAGATCTATATGATAATTTGGGTCATATGGCAATTTAATGCCGTTTTCTTTTCTGACAAAAAATGTCGCATTTTTTTTGCACCTTTTTCGAAAAGTGTATTTTTTATATATTCTTATTAAGAGCAACCTTATTGTATATATCAATTGAAAGGTCTCAAAGTCGAGCGCTCGTAAATCGCAAAAAAATGTAGCCATTGACTTCTTTCAGGTCATAGTGTGAGAATATTTCCACATTGTTCCCCTTTTTCGAATATTTTCCAGAAAAATTATATGGTTTTTGACTATCCGTAATTAATTTCGATGCGTTCCAAACGGAATGACAAACCTATACATATACCCTATGCACAGTTGTGTGGAGGGTATAAAAAATAATATGTTATAACAAATTATTTTTGAAAAATAATTACTTTTTTAGAAAAATTTCCTTTTTAAAAAAAGTACCTCTGTTATAAAAAAGTTTCTTTATTTAAAGAAACAACCCTTTTCACAAAAAAGATATTTGAAAAAAATTGTGTTTTTAAATGTTAGGGAAAAATATCTCTTTTTGAAGAAAACAAGTCCTTTAAAACAAGTACAAAATAATTACAATATAAATAAACTACAAATAAAAGTATAATATAAAGGGAAATCTTATTTTCGATCTTAATCATTTAATGACTGTTCCATTTGTTTCAAAATTATGTTATACATATGTTATGTTTTTATGAAAAGGGAACTTTGTGAAGAAATTATACTTTTAAAAGAAACAAACTTTAAAAAAGGGACTTTTTTCAAAATGTACCTACTTAAGCAAATATATTATACTTTTTGAATTAAAGGAACTTTTTCAAGAAAGTTTTCTTTTAAGAAAGTTTTTTTTTTTTTTTGAGAAAATGTTTTTTTTAAGAAAAGGTGTCTTTTTTTAAAAAATTAAATTTTACTTTAAAAAAAAGTAAAATTTCTTTTAAAAAATGTTCCATATTTCTCCTACATTACAACAACTTTTCTATCTTTTCTATTATTAGAAATTATATACAATATCTCAAACCGAACAAAAACTAATTAGTTGTAAAACATAAAGATCAACAATACATAACCCGAACATACAAAACATAAGGCACAATGCACAATAATCTATTAAAAACAAATAAGAGTTCTAAATTCGGCTGCGTCGAATCTTCGATACCCTCCATATGGATTTTGCGTTTATATTAATATCTGTACTTATTTAATATTTTAAAAAGTAAACAAATTTCATAAACTTAATACTAAATTATTGCAACGAACGCATTGAATTTTTATTATTTTTTAGAGGTGTTTTCATATTTTTGGACATATCTTGGTAAAATGATGCCCAATTTAGTGCATTTTCAATACCAACCATAACTTTGGTATATGAACGTGATTTTAACAGACAGACTGACACTCAGTTGTTATAAGGATCAAGAATATACACAAACATTTACTGCCTATGTCGAAAATCATGCTTTCGAGAAAAACTTTTTATATAAATGTAATGGAGCTTCATTTTAAAAATTTTGAAGAACAACATAGAAAAAAATTTTTTTAAAGAGTTTTTTTACACTTGCATTGAAATCTCGGGACCAATTAAACCGATTTTGTTGATTTTAATTAGCATCCTGCTCAGGATGTCACTGAATCATTTTTACTAAAAATGTGCAACGTAATGACAAACTTATGTATAAAGGGGTTGTAATAAATTAGCTTGGCAAAATTATTAGTGTTCAAAATCCCATCTAGAGGAATTATTTGGTAATATATTTTTATAGCTTTTTCATACTACAAGACTTATAGTTGATATGCTTATGTAGAAAAAGCTAAAATTGAAAAAAAAAACGCAGCTTTTTCATATAATAAAATTCCCATATTCTTTTCTTTCTAATGTTTTAGTGAAATAGGTGAATAAGCATAAGTTGAAGTAATAGGCAGAAGGATGCGCTGTATTCAATTTTCCCAAATTTCTCTTGCATTAAAAAAATTAAACTTTTCTATTATTTGAAATTATACTATATGGGGGGTTTCATGTCAAGTGTTGATTTCCTTCAACATCAGTTTAACATTTTCATGGTAAATGCAAACGAATACTGTGTGAGTTCCGCTGCTTTCTACCAAAACGCAATGTTTTGGCCTCATTTGGGTTAATTTCGTGAAGCCAATTCTAACATCCTCGTGTTCAGATTGAAATGTTGCAAATAATATGTTATGAAGGTATGTTACATACATTCGGAAAGGTTAATTTGTCTGGTTTCTCAGTATAAGTTTTATTTGTAAGGTTTTAGACACAAATAGGAAAAAATTCAAAATAGTGCATTTGTGAAAAATTGAAAAACCGTTGTCTTGAGTTACAAAACATTTATTTTGATAGATATCCCACACCCATCCCACTAAGCGACCAAAAAGCTCTTAAAGGAAAAATCCTAAGCTTTCTTATGAAAAAAAAAAAAAAATTGCCCTTTTTGAAAAATTTAGCAAAAAAAAAAGTCAACAATTTTTTTTTTTTTTTAGAATTTTTTTCCGAAATATTGAAGAAATAGCTATCTAAACTCTTTGGGAGAAAATTTTCTAAGAACAATAGGTTACATGGATGAGAAAAAACACCTGTTTGGCCAAAATGTCAAATTTTGATCCCCTCCAACTCAGAGAGATCTGGACCGATCTTATTGAAAAATTGTGTCTAAGCTACTATCCAATAGGACTAACCTTGGTGCAAATTTCATCCCGATCGGAAGACATCGGTTTCAAAAGTTGGTGCACTTGACATGAAATCCCCCATATATATGATCTCCTAAACAAAAAGTACATTTTCATAAAAATGTTCAATTTCTTCCAAAAAAAATTTTCTTAATAAAGTAACCTATATTTCCTAGCTACAAAGTATTAATATTAACTAGCAGATTACAGCGCTCGAAATTCGAGTACAATTTCTAGGTAACATTATTTTCCAACTTAGCCAATTCACAAACCAACTCTTTCATGGTTTATTATTATTGTGAATGAAGATATATATATATATATATAGTCCCGTTGTTCCTTTTAGGAGCATAGGGCCTCAGTGAATGAAGATAACAAACTCATTAACAAATTAAATAAACACACACATGGCGTATGTATAATTTTATGTATGTGTTAGTAGCAACTTTAAATGCAATTTACTCAAAATAAAGGAAACAATTTTAAAATCTGGAAATCTGGAAAACAGCTAAAAAGAAATACCTTTCATATAATATACTTTTGGTCAAAACCGGTATAAAAAGGTAGAACAAAACATCGGTCACAAGAAATCGCCTAGCCTATTTATATTGTTAATTAATAAATATTAATCAAATAGCGTTATATAACAGTTTTCAGTCAGTGATGAAAATACAAATAGTATAATTTTACCATATTTCACCATGTGGTCAGAGTATATCTTTTATTAGTATATCCTTTATTATACCAATCGATTCAGAAACACTTTCTGAGTCGATTTGTTCATGTTATCTGTGTGTTCATATTATCATTTTAATTAAACTATAGATCGCAAATATTAATATATTTTTAAGAAATTTGGTTGAAATTGGTGGTAATCAGTGCATATTCAGACCTAGTGCCTATACTAATGACCCCTATGAGATCGACTTAAATTGCCATCATATCCAAATTATCATATAGATCTCGTTCAAATTGGGTATGTGTTTTATTATATCCAGTAATCAGTAGTTCAAGTCTTGAACATAGCCCCTATATAAATATGCTTCCAGATCTTCACTTAAATCTATCGAAAAACAAAAATATTGCACAGATTTTTCTCAAATTTTGTTTCCATATGTTTTTTGTAAATTATAGGGGCCATTACCAAATATTGTTCCGATATGAAGTTCTTCAAATCTACAGGCAAAAAAATTTAGTTTATTCTTATTTTCTACATCCCATTCATTGGACCTAAGACCGTTTCTCTAAACGAATGGTATAAGGTATCGTATAGTAGGTCTAGACCAACTATAATTGTCTTCCGTGTTTTTTAAAAAGTTTGTTTAGAGATTATGTTTATTATTTCTTATAATAGCAAATGTTATTAATTATTATCTGAAATTTTTTTTAAATTTATACGTCTTGAGTGGAGAAGCAAACATTTTGAAACTCTGCTTTTCGTCATGTCCGTTCATAATAAAATAAGACGAAGGTATCCGAAGTTACGGATATTTGGCAATTGTTCATAAATTAGAATGAGAATATAGTTAACCTACCCCAACCTATATGCGGATTCTAGGGTTGTCAATTATTCGAGTTTTAAAAATTAAAAATCAAATAAAATATTTACTATCTACAAAATTTGGTATAGGGTATCGTATAGTCGGTCTAGACCAACTATAATTTTTGTAATTGTTTTTTATTTGGATTTTCATAAGTTTGTTACCCGCAAATAGCAAAAAGTTTGATATTTTACCAAATAAACCATATTCTGCTTTTGTTACTTATAAGGGGTTGGTGGTGACTCAACCCGAAACAACTGTATAACCTGTCTTTCAAAATTGAAAAAAATGTGCTAATGTCTTTGTTTTAATTAAGGTCAAAAAATTCGCTATATCCAAATTAATTTCTTGCTAAATAATTTGTTAATTTAAAAAAAAAAATTTTTTTTGTTAAAAATATGTACTTTTTAAAAAAATAATTTTTTTCACAAAATTAAAAATATATTTTTGTTAATATTTAAAAAAAAATGCATATTTATGAAAAAAGATGTAATTTCTTCAAAATCGCTTTGTTTAAAAATAAATATTTCAAAAATAAAATTTATAAAAATGATTTTTTTTTTTTTGCTTGACTGAAATAAAATTATCACAAAAATGTAAATTTTTTATTATTGTTGAATGTTTTTTTTAGATACCGGGCGACCGGTTTTGTACACTAACTCTTTTTATCTTATGAATACGATTATCTCTAAAACTCACCTGCATAACTTTCAACCCCTTTAAAATATTTGTGGACTCCAGACAGTTATTGCACTTGATCATAAAATCATTGCAAGATGGTGGCACCTCAATGACAGCAGTACAATTATTGGGCGCATCACAACGAAAACGGATTACATCAGTGGGTAATTTATCAAATGTGGGCCAGTTTTCCAAACAAGCATCACAACAACATTCAAACTTATATAAATCTTTCAATTTCGACTGACGTTCATCGCGGTCTTCTTGAGTGTAAATAGGACCATAATTTTCGGATATTTGTAGGCCGGCCTCGATGGGTTTGACGGTATTTATGTGGATGGTAGTGCCACGGAAATATCTAAAATATCAAAGCCTATCAATTTCTTAAGAGGGATTATTTCTAAGTTTACCTTACAACACCGGGATCACAAGAGTGATTGAATAAAGCCAAATTGGGATATAAAGCACCGCCTATAAACACAGTCTTTTCGCTACCATCTTTTTGAGACTTGTGCAATTCAGCCACTTCGTGAGTATTAAATTGTAAAAATTGCAAACTTCTCAAAGCCAAACCCTCAATCTTTAGAATATCTTCTGTGTTGGGATTTTCGCCGAAATAGTTCCCTTTTTCTAAACATTTCGTCAAGAAACGAGCCATTAAAGTATGTTGAAAGAAATTGGAAGCCGATCTTTTATCTTCATGTCGTACCAAATGGGAAACACGTCTATAATCATCCGTGGGTAATCTGAGATAAAAATTTCAATTTTATTTTAACGTAATGGTTCCGAAGGATTCTAATATCTTACTGTTGTATTTGTTCCACATATAGTTTGTCGTTTACTTTATCTATCAGTTGTAAAAATTGTTCTACCGGCTTATTGGCAAAAATTCTGAGAGCCATATGACAATTAATCGAAGCTCCGGAACGCCAAATAGTTGGTAACACACCACACTCATATTTATGAAAGGAATTAATAGCACGTTTTTGGCATTTCTCCGAACAGTAAATTACATCGGCACACTTTGGGCAAGCTACTGGAATAGCAGTTCTGTAAGAGTAAATAGACAATACAACTAAATTTCACTTAGAAAGCCTACTTAAAACATGTATTTTGAGGAGATTTTATCAGTCATATCCGAAAATTTCAAATACGAGGGTGGTTCCAGAACAGCCTGACCTGACGCATAGATGGCGGCAGTTGTTTGAAAAAAATTACTTTTCACCAAAGTGGCAACCTTATAAAACATATGTTTTAAGTTTCAAGGCGCCACGATCTCAGTGAATTTTGTAAACGTGTAAAAAATTGGTCACCTTTATGTAATTCAATACTTTCATTTGAAAGGTGTGAGTCCAACCAATATTAAAGTCGAGCTATATTCTACCCTGGGGAAGTCTACTCCTTCGTTACTATATGCTATATAATATTGGGTGGCTGAGCTTTAACGAGTCCGTACGAGTTGCCACGACGAACACCGTAGTAGTCGACCAAACTTTGGCGATATTTCACCGCAGCGTTTAATGTGGGACACTAGGGTGGCCCTTCGTTATATGGAGGGAAAAAAAAGTGTTCAAACTGTCGGTCTCACCACCTAGAAATATGCGAATAGCAAAAAAACTGAGAAATACAAAGTTTTGGGCCAATCAAAAAACGTTTTGTCGTGGCGCAAAGCGATTGAAAATTTCAAGTGTGTTTATATGGGGAAAATATGACTTTTTTCAGATTTTACGAAAATTTCGTCTTATAGTTTAAATTTTCCGACAAGATGTTACATAATTCGGGATCAGTATTAAATTATCCTTTCAAAAGGCTATAAAACTTCAAAATCGTATGAAACCTCGCCAAGAAATAGCAAATGCCCCAGACCACTTTTGTGCCAAAAAAAACTAGGTCATGAAATTTGATGGCATTTTTTTCAACTTTGAGAAATTGATTAAAGCCATCATTCTTTTTTGGTCTCTATACTTATAAGTACTCAAATGTGAAGTATTGTTTTATTACCACATTGCTAACCTATTGCGCATTGAGACCGAAAATTTGAAATTTTTTTGATAAAATTTTTAAAACTCTTTTTTCAATTTTGAAAAAACTTTCTTAAACAAAATTTAAAAAAACGAATCTATCACTTTAAGGTTTTATGAAATACATGTTGCAGATTAACTATGTGAATTTTTAAGTAAATCATTCTGCCAGAATTTTTTTGACAAGGATTTTATTTTTGCGGATTTCGAGAAAAATTGGATTTTTGTGAAATATTCTGTTAATGTACTCTTTCTAAATACTTTGTATCAAAAATTCATCACTTTTCTACTTTTAAATGTTATATTTTATTTTAATAGCCTAGCCAAGCTAATAAAAGACAATTTATTAAAAAATTCAAATATTTTGTAAGTGCTGTCCAATTTTTAGATGCGACACTTAAAATATAATAACCAAATGTGTAGAAGTTTCGTTCCAAAAATTTGGGATAAGTCCGAGAACGTTAACCCATTATTTGCCAAGGCCAGCTTTGGATTTTAAGATATTTTGAAATAAAAATGACCTAAAACGAGTTTTTCTATTAAACTCGTTGATACCACTATTTAGAATTTAAGAAAAATAATTCGGTTAATTTTTATTTATTTAACCATTCAGTGCTCCTGGGATCAAAATAATCCATTGTGATATATCTTTGGTGCAATTATCTGCTTATTGGTCGCGAATATAAATTAAAACAACTTAGGTCATATGTCTAAAAAATAGGACGTTTTTTGAAATTCACTTTGATTTAATTTTGTAATTTATTCCATTAAGAGTAGTATTAATTTAATATTACCTTTTATATATATTATTATATTTGAAATTTACTTTTATTTAATAATATATATAAAACTGCGAAATAAAAATTCACACAGTTAATCTACAACATGTATTTAATAAAACCTTAAAGTGACAGATTCATTTTTTTAAATTTTGTTTAAGAAAATTTTTTCAAACTTGAAAAAGGAGTTTTAAAAATTTTATCAAAAAAATTTCTAATTTTCGATCTCAATGCGCAATAGGTTAACAACGTGGTAATAAAACAATACTTCATCTCTGAGTACTTATAAGTATACAGACCAAAAAAGAATGATGGCTTTAATCAATTTCTCAAAGTTGAAAAAAATGCCATCAAATTTCATGACCTAGTTTTTTTTGGCACAAAAGTGGTCTGGGGCATTTGCTATTTCTTGACGAGTTTTTATTCGATTTTGAAGTTTTATAGCCTTTTGAAGGGATAATTTACTACTGATTCTGAATAATATAACAGCTTGTCGGAAAAATTAAACTATAGAACGAAATTTACGTAAAAGCTGAAAAAAAGTCATATTTTCCCCATATAAACACACTTGAAATTTTCAATCGCTTTGCGCCACGACAAAACGTTTTTTGATTGGCCCAAAACTTTGTATTTCTCAGTTTTTTTGCTATTCGCATATTTCTAGGTGGTGAGACCGACAGTTTGAACACTTTTTTTATTAAGGGCCACCCTAGTGGGACACATCCATTATTGCGGTGACCAAAATCCATGAATTAATCACCCCTGTTCTTGAAACCACTATCACAAAAAAAAACTCGTAAATGAAAAAATTATTAAATCTACGAGTTTTTTGCTGTTCTCTAATTTCAATAAGAATATTTTTTCTCGTTTTAATTCACATAGAAAAGGCTTTGTGAAATCAAAACAAATGCCCTTTTTTTCTTCTAAGCAGGTCTTAAGAGATAAAAAAAACTAATTAATATTTAAACTCTAAGATGTTTTTTATTGAAACTTGTCATTATTTTAAAAAACTAGACATTAATTTTATGAAAAAAAAACGATTTTAAAAAACGTCTACATTTTGCGATGATTTATAAAAAAAAATCGTAATAAGTGGTCGATGTTAATATAACACACTTTTTGCGATGATGCTGTTCTATAACTATAATAAAAACTTTTTATTTACACAATCTATTTTCCATTATAATTTTTTCAATTATAACATAGATTCTTTATGCACTAATTGTTGCAAATAAAGGAATTGAAGAAAAATTTTTCATCAAATCACATATTTTTATTTTTCTGCATATGTTCGAAACAGTAGTGATGCCAGTCAAATCCAATTTATTTGAATATCAAAATTTTTTTGGGTGATGCCTAACTTTTTAAAAATAGAAAAGTCATTTTTAATTGAATGAAATTGAAGAACAAAAACAATTAAATGAAGAAATAAGTTGTTATTTTAAAATTAAATATTTTTCTTTATACTTTTTCTATAAACTTAAGAAAAAACATGCACAAATTACTTAAAAGTTTTTTGTGAAACTGAATAAAGAACCATATGGCACCTCGGTTTCTAGATAACATATGTTCTTAACTCAAACATATGGTTCTTAACTCAAACATATGTTTCCATTAAATAAATAAAAATAGTGGTTTCAAGAAACCCAAAATTTCAATTTCATGTGATTTTAAATTCACACTTATTCAAATAACAACGTTTCAAGAACAGGGCTGAATATTGGAATTGCTTCATGAATTAATGTTCTCGAGTTATTTTCTATTTCCAGACTTGTAAAATTGACTCAGTGGTAAATAATTTGCCAATAATGAAGAATTGGAATCTACTGTTGATAGCTATTTTAAGAGCCCAAACACTTCTTACTATAAACAGAGTATTGAAGCTTTTGAATATCGCTGGGAAAAGTTTATCGAGCTAAAAGGAGATTATGTTGAGAAATAAAGAAAATTTTTTCACAAATTTGTTGTGTTTTCTTTGTCAGGTCGGGTTGTTTTGGGAACGCCCTAGAACATATAATCTTTTTCCTGCTATTTTGGGAAAATGTCGGTTTTCAAGGTTTCAAAAATTGATCTCTATTCGCGGGTATTAACAAAATTAATTTACATAAATCTAGTTCAGCTGTGTTAATATTATGAAAATCTAGAAAATTTCTTACCTTATAAAACAGAAATCACAATGAGTCTTCGAAAACTTTTCCAAAAGAACTGCTACAAATGGTTTCTCAACCAAAATTTCTTCACCAACTTTTATATCGGTAGCAGCACGAGCAAAACGACCTTCGTCGCGACTCTCATCAATACGTACAGCCGGGCTAAGTATTTCCTTTTCATCAGCTATGGCCAAAGAAGGCATCACTTCGTTCTTTATCCCCTTTTTCTTTTGAAATTCAATTTGCTTAGCGGTTCGAGGATCTCTCTCCAACATTTTAATCATAGTCATGGCATCCAAAATCATTTTCGAGCGTTTATCCGAAGTTATGCTAGGGGCATTATCCAATGCAGTGATAAATTGTCTGGAAATTTTGAGAATAAGATATTTATTTTTGTCTATAAAATCAAATAAGTAAAGGGTAAGCCAATGAGATAACTTGATTCAAATGTGACGTGGCCTCAACCAAGGACCATATATATGGTCCTTGCCTCAACTGGTTGGTATGGATCTGAACGGCACTCGCTCAAAAAAATACATTTTATTATAAAATTAAATCGTGTTCTCTTAGTGGATCACCCTTTATAAACATACTTGAACTTGGCAATTGTATTGGGATAATCTTTTTTGGCCATATAACATCTGGCTTGACGTTCATATAATTTATAAAGAATATCCTTTGGATAACCATAATCCAATGAACGTTTGACATCAATCAAAGTCTCATCAAACTTTTCCATATGATATAAAGCAGCAGAACGATTTGCCAATATGATGGCTTTTTCAGGAACTAAACATTTGCATAAATGGAAGGAAATATGTATTAAAGATTTGATAAGAGCATTAGAACGTTTCTCTAAAATACTAACCTTTATCTTCCGGCAAAGCTATATAACTTTTGGTATATAAGACCATCGCTTCTAACCATTTTTTCGATTTAAATGCCAAGTTACCCTTTTCTTTAAACTCCGCTGCCACTGTTGAACTTTTGCCCTTAAATTCTTGGCGTAGTTGTAAGTTGTCGTCCAGCTCTTTAATGCCTTTTAAATTTTCTAAAAATTTAACACGTTCTAAATCATTTTTACATTCATTAATTTTCTCAACTTCCACATCAAAATCTTTAATAGAGTTTTTTAAATTTAAATAATAGTCAGCGAAAAGTCCAGTATTTGCAGTAAACGACATTGTTTAAATGTAATTATGTATTAATTTAATGAATTTTTATTTAATAAAAACTTAATATGTTGACTGTAGCAAATCTCAAAGAAAACTGCACTATTTTCCAAAAAAAAGCAAGAAAATTCTATGTCTAACATCGTGGGGAAGAAAATGTTCTAAGAGTACATGCATACATACATTCCTTACTCATTTTCTAGATGTATATTTATAGATCGAATACACTGAGAAAAATATTAACTTTTGGTTTGTTCTAAAACTTTATAATAATACATTTTTTTTATCATTTAAAAAATAAATTTAATAAAATATTTAAATATATTTTTTTTATCAATTTAGGTTAACTGTAACAAGGACCGGAAGACTTTATGTAAGTGGCGAGGATATAATGAATTTGTGCCGATGTTTGTAACTACCAAAAATATCTAACAAGACACACCTTTAATTGTACCGATCAACTCAAAATCATTTACTGAGTCGATTTAGCGATGTCCATCCGTATGCCTGTCAGATTATATTTTGATGAAATTTTGTCGGTCATAATACGAAGGCTATTATTCAAATTGGTGAAAATCGGTGATGTTCAGACCTAGTCCCTATACAAATTAATAAATAAATATCAGTCAAATATGGTATGTATGTTTATTACAACCACAAAATTTTTGGCAAAGTCCCCAAATAAAGTTGATTCCCGATCTTCAATTAAATTTACCTAGAAACGAAAGTATTGCACAGATTTTTCTCAAATTTGGTTCGTTTGTGTTTTTTCGAAAAATAAATAACTTCACCAAATATGATCATGATCGGTCCATTTTTCGACCAAGTCCCCATATAAAAATAACATCAAATATGACCTTTTCATATCGGCAGGCAACAAATTTATAACAATGACACAAATTTGGTTTATGCTTATTTCCTACCTCCAAATAGTTAGAGTAGAGTCTTACCCTTTCTCTAAACTTTTTGTTTTTTTAACGAAAAACGAAAAGATGGAAAAAAAAACAGGGGGTAAAAATCTATTTCACAATACAATCAGAAAAACAGCGTAAGACGTAAGACAAAATCGGTGTGACTTATGATTATATTGGTGAAAAAAATTATGATATGTAATAACCTTTTTTTCGCTGTTGAAAAATAAAAAATGAAAAATGCAAAATTAAAAAATAAAAACGAAAAACGAAAAATGAAAAATTAAAAAATAAAAACGAAAAATAAAAAATGAACAATGAAAACTAAAAAATTAAAAATAAAACATAAAAATTGAATAATAAAAAATAAAAAATTAAAAATAAATTAAAAATGAATAATGAAAAATGAAAAGCGAAAAATAAAAAATGAAAAATGAAAAATAAAAAATGAAAATAAAAAACGAAAAATGAAAATTAAAAATAAAAATTAACCAGTTGAAATAATAAATAATAATAAATATTAGTAGATTCCAGTCCTCGAAATTCGAGCGCAAATTCTAAGAAATTTTCTTTTTTCATTAAATAAGGACCCTAAAAGTATACTAATCAATTATAGCCAATTCACAAATCAACACAAAAAACAAACTCATTTTTATTACAAACGCATTAACAAATTTAATAAACACACACATAGCATTTTATAATTTTATGTATGTGTTAGTACCAACTTTAAATGCAATTTACTCAAAATAAAGGAAAAAAATCAATAATCTGTATATCTGCAAAACGGCTAAAAAGAAAATACCTTTCAAATAATATACGTTTGGTCAAAATCGGGATAAAACGGTAGAACAAAACATCAGTCACAAGAAATCGCCTAGCCTATTAATATTATAGATTTTTATATAAGCAGAGCCCCTGCAGTTGTTTGCTGTAAGCGATAAATATAGATGACGTTTTCTGTTTGATTTTAAAAAAGTACCATAAAAAATCTTTAATTAATAGATGTTTACACATCTCCCCTGTGATCGGACTCACATGATTTTTTTGTTATCTATAATATTAATAGGCTAGGCGATTTTTTGTTACCGATGTAAGTTTCACAGTTTTACCCCAGGTCTTTATTAAATGAAAAAATAAAGTTTCCTAGAATTTGCGCTCGAATTTCGACTGCTGGAATCTGCTAGTTATTATTAAAATGAGTGACGAAATAAAAGTACATTCGAAAGTTATTAAATATTTTCAACAAAGTTCTGCCGTCAATCTGTTTACAATGTTATTTAAAACTATCATGAGAATTTGAACATTGAGAGGAAACATGGTTCGGGAAGGAAGAAAGGTCCACATGAAGTTTGTAAGGCCAAGAAACTAGAAAGCATATTAAAAATAGCTCCTAGTAGAAAAGCAGCCCGGTTATTTCAGTGTTCGGACTATTTGTTGCGATTAGTTGAAAACGTACAAAGTCCAAAAAATACCAGACAGGAACTCTGCAAAAAATTTAGAGGCCAAAACAGAGCATAGAAATCATGTTTCATAAACAAATACTCCCGCTGCATTATGGGTCAATATTTTTATGTTGCTATTGCTCGATTAAATGTCAGAGATAAGTTTACGACCCAAAAGTAGACGAAATTTTTAAACTCATTTGTTACAAATAGTTAGTTTTTTTTTTTCATTTTTGTTAAGAAAAGATTTTTTTTATCTATTGATGAACAGGATGATTATTTTTAATGAAAACAGTTATTGTTTTCAGCTTTTAAAATCAGGTCACTGCTTTGCAATATTTTTTTTTTTTTTTTAATTTTAATAATTTTTTATATTTTTGTTGTATGCTTTTTTATGTAATAAAATATTTTTTTTTTTTATCATTACGAGTTCAAAAACGAAAAGCTTGAAGATAATTTTTTTGAATTTGAATAAAAAAAAACTTCTAGTGTAGAAATAGTAAAATATTGCCAGAAATTAAGTGAACATATGTAAATCACATTTAGGAGAAAATAAAAAACTCTTATCCTCTTAAACTTTCGTAACCAAATTTTGAAGAAATTAAGAAAAAATTATATTTTTTAAGTATTTCAGCTACCTCTAAATTGTAGGTTAATCACTTATTTAATTATATATTTATTTGACACAATTAAAAAAAAATTATAAAATAGAGATCGGAGTTGCCTCCTGTGAGGATTGAACTCACGACCCCTGGTTTACAAGACCAGTGCTCTACCACTGAGCTAAAGAGGCTCTCAGTTTTCGCTTGTCTCTACAACAGGTTTTGTATTTTTGGCCGCAGCTTATGACTCAATGACTTCGTTATGCCGTTTCAGTTGATTCTTTCGTTACAAACAAATATATTTTTTACGCTTCTTGTATTCAACGAGGTTGTTTTACTCGTAGTTGAAGAATTGTTAAGACAACGTTTTATCAGTAACCGAACACTTTCTTCCAGCGTTGGGATGTTTATTTATAGTTTTAAAAAATTTTCTGAGATTAAATTAAATTCAAAGCAAGAATTGTTAGTTAAAAATAAAATTTAACGACGTTATTTAATCCAAAATGGTATGAAAATAGTTTTTCCTCATTCAACACACTATTTCACTTTTTTCAATTTAAATCGAAAGTTGGCCTCAATTTTAACATAAATATTTTCAAAAACCCTCACAAAACAACATAAGTTTTTGTATTATTAAATCTTATGTGGTTGAGAAGAGAAGCAAGGTTCAGAAAATACACACATGTTCAAAAGCAGCCAACACATATCTTTATTTTCATATCAATTATGTGCGTTTCTAAATTTTCTACGGTGTCCAACACCATCATGACTGTGTTCGTTTTAATATTTCGTTATTTACACGAACATTTTTCTATCACGCACTTTTTGTTTCGATCACACATAAACCACACAGATTCGAGTGTTGCTTTATTTGAAGTTCGTGTACTGGTACGTGTACTGAAAAAAAAAAACAGAACATGTACAATAAACAGGTTCGAGTTCAGTTATATTTTAAGTCGTGTTCTGGCTCGTGTACTAAGAAAAAACAGAACATTTACAATAAACAGCTTCGAGTTCAGTTATATTTTAAGTCGTGTTCTGGCTCGTGTACTAAGAAAAAATAGAACATGTACAATAAACAGGTTCGAATTCAGTTATATTTTAAGTCATGTTCTGGCTCGTGTACTAAGAAAAAATAGAACATGTACAATAAGCAGTTTCGAGTTCAGTTATATTTTAAATTCGTGTTGTGGTTCGTGTACTGCGAAAAATTGAAACATCAATTCGCGATCTCATAGACCCCGATAAAAACGACGACAATTGTTTCAACCAAATTTATTAAAATTTTATTGACCCCTTTTTATGACTTACGTTGCAAATTGTTTACAATTGTCAAATATTTTAAAATTTATTGGCCATTTTTTGTGATTTACGTTGAAATTATTTACAATTGTTTTTATTGTCTGGTTCTTATTTTAATAAAAGATGGTAATAAAATACTTAAGACACAAAAACTGCACACTGCACTTAAATCTTTCTTGCAGGTTTCAATCAGACATGTAAATTTTTTCGTTTCGCTATTAAAAGTTGCGTATTTTTTATAGCAAAACTTATTTCTGTTATTGCTTTCCAATTTTTTTAATTTTCACAAAATATTTGCAATTTACACAATAACACAGTACACTTATAGATCACGATCTAATGAAAACTGAACCACTTATAATGAATAAATGACGCATGCACTCGCTATTTATTGCAAAATCAATTGCGTGAAATTGTAACACTTGCAAGCAATTGTAACGTAAGTCATAAAAAAGGGACAATAAAATATGAAAATATTTTTTTTGGGTTTTTTTTTTATTGACACTCATTGAGTTTTTACGCAAAAATCCCAAAAAATCATTGAGAAAAGGATTGTGCATTGACACTAATTGGTTCGCAAATTAAGGGTGGGTGATTGTGTTTTTTATGATGCAAAATTTGTTTGTGTCTAAAGTTATTTGTTACCAAAAAAAAATGTTTGCAAAAGATCCTAGCAACCAACAAGTGTGTCTTTTATGCCGCAAAATTGAGTTTTTCGTCTATGACACTAATTGGTTGCGAAAATAGGGGTGGGTAATGCAAAAAAACATAACAACCAACAAGTGTAACTTTTATGATGCTAAATAGTTTTTGTGTCTTAAGTATTTTATTACCATATTTTATTAAAATAAAAACCAGTCAATAAAAACAATTGTAAATAATTTCAACGTAAATCACAAAAAAATTGCCAATAAAATTTTAAAAGATTTGACAATTGTAAACAAATTGCAACGTAAGTCATAAAAAAGGGTCAATAAAATTTTAATAAATTTGATTGAAACAATTGTCGTCGTTTTTATCGGGGTGTATCAGATCGCGAATTGATGTTTCAATTTTTCGCAGTACACTAGCCAGAACACGAATTTAAAATATAACTGAACTCGAACCTGTTTATTGTACATGTTCTATTTTTTCTTAGTACACGAGCCAGAACATGACTTAAAAAATAACTGAAACCTGTTTATTGTACATGTTCTATTTTTTCTTAGTACACGACCCAGAACACGACTGAAAATATAACTGAACTCGAACCTGTTTATTGTACATGTTCTGTTTTTTCTTAGTACACGAGCCAGAACACGACTTAAAATATAACTGAACTCGAACCTGTTTATTGTAAATGTTCTGTTTTTTCTTCAGAACACGTACCAGAACACGAACTTCAAATAAAGCAACACTCGAATCTGTGTGGTTTATGTGTGATCGAAACAAAAAGTACGTGATAGAAAAGTGTTCGTGTAAATAACGAAATATTAAAACGAACACAAGTCATGATTGTGTTTGGCACCGAAGAAAATTTAAAAACAAACATAATTGATATGAAAATAAAAATATGTGTGTGTTGGACTAAGTTATGTTCGTTTACATATATGTACGAGTTTTTTATTCAGTGTGTGTTTTTTTCTTAACTCTGAAGAGAAGAGATGTTATTGTAACGAATCGAATCTAACTGGAAATACTTCTATATAAAAAGTTGGTTTGCTGCCTCCTGTGAGGATTGAACTCACGACCCCTGGTTTACAAGACCAGTGCTCTACCACTGAGCTAAAGAGGCTCGTGTTATAAATAACTTATTTACACCGTTATCAATAACAATAATATATACATACATATATGATGTGCATGTGTATATATGTTTGCCATTTAATTTGTTAAAAATTCTGCAACATTTTTGGTACAGCAAATTTTTCGATTCTTAGTTAAATTTTTATTTTTTGAAAATATTAGTAATTGGTGGAAAAAAAATTCGTTTAAAAATACCTCGGATTCTAAGATATTTCTTTATATAGAAAATTTCATGATTTTGGGATTCATATTTTTTAAAAGACTAAACACAAATAAAAGTATCTACCACCTGCGAGTATTGAACTCACGGACCCTGGTTTACAAGATCAGTGTTTTATCACTGAGCTAAACGGCCTTATAATAGATATGTATACTCGTATGACACTTATACGTTCTTCAAAAAAATTTTTTTTTAATTTTTCTCCTGTTCTAATTCTAAGTTTTAACAGAAATAGAGCTGAAAATGTACACATTATGAACTTCGGGCCCAACAGATTTTTAAATATTTGGTTGGTGAATGATGATATTGTTAATTTTTCCTTGTGGCTTTCCATAATGATTAGTTTGTTGTCCTGTTTGCATCAATGTTTTCGAGATAGCTTTTCAGTGTGTCCTGTTTGTCCTTTTCCAACAGGTCCTTTAACTCATTGGTTAATTTGTTTAGGATTGCTTCACCCAAGGGTGATCTTGTTGATTGTCATTTTTTTTCGTTGCTTTTGCTTTGGCTTAATCTTATCTTTGATAAATGCTGATATACTATATTTGTTGGTTTTTGAGTTATTGTGGATGTAGAACAGTGCTGTTCATTTCATAGGAGAATTGTCCCTGCTCAACTCCCATGCATTCTTACGCTCTTGCATTTAGTCGTCGCTGAAACAGCGACGAATGAAGACGTGTAGTGGATGTATGCTGATTTTTTTAATGCACTTTAAAGAAATTAATAGTAATATACGAAAAATATTTTATGAGTATAAATGTATTTGGTAATTTGTTATAAAACATTTAAGGAAAATAAGTTAAATGAAAAAGCAAATTTTTGTTGAAAAATTTAAAGAATCGTTGATCAAATTTCTAATTTAAAATTCATTTGTTCTAAACAACGTAACGCATTAAGTTCTGTAAATTTAAAAAATGTTTTACTAATACGCAATTGTCGCAAAAGAATAAATATTGAAAAATTTATAATACAAGATCTATAAAAGTCTTTAAAAGAATTATTTAAAAAAAAACGAATATATTTATTATACAAGTTGAAATGATTTAAAAAATTTGAGTCTGATCGTTCATTCAGTCATTTATTGAATGTATTTTTTTTTCTTCCAAAAGGTGAATTTTTAAAATTTTTTTTAACAGGATAACATATTAAACATATTTTGATGTGTAAACATCTATACGCGCAGGGGGGTAAATTTCTATTTCACAATACAATCACAGAAACAGCGTATATGTGAGAGTCACATCTTACGCGTAAGATGTGACCATTAAGACAAATCGGCATGACTTATGATTGTTTGGTGAAAAAATTATTATATGAAATAACCTTTTTGTCGCTGTTTTCTGCATTTTATTTATTACCAGATGTTTACACATCTCCCCTGTGATCGGACTCACATGATTTTTTTTTTAATATGTAAAGGTGCTATTACATGATGTGTTTTTTACATATGTACTGTCACTTTTTTTATCCATATGAAATTCCTCATGTCTGTCAAAATCGTCTTTTACATACGATTCATAATTTTTGCTATCACACGTGCATATGTATTTCCGTATGACATAACCTCTAAATGTAAACAACAGCTGATTTAATTTGTGAATTTACAAAAATTTATTGTGGAAAAAAAGTTATATATTTTTTAATTGTTAATTAATATTGAACAATTTATTTTTCTTTCAATATTAATCTTTATAATTTACTCTGTTTTTCTTTCGCCACAAGCAGTGTTGTATTTTCATATGTTTGTCATGCAAAAATAGAACCTGTTCTAATTGAAAAATGTACATGTGACTTTCCTCATGTATTGTACATAAACAATGTTTCATATGTATCACACGATGTGTACAACTTTTGTTGTGGGAAAATTTGACAGTACATATGTAAAAAACACATCATGTAATAGCACCTTAAATACAATGAAATCATTTATATTGATTGATAAAATCTGAAACTTCTTGTTTTTTATAGAATGAAAACAAGTAAGAAAATTATAGTCGGTCTAGACCGACTATATGATACCCTATACCATGCGTTTAGAAACCCTATCTCTTAGTTGGGCCTAAGACTGGACATAGAAAATAAGCAAAAACCAAATTTGAGTGGGATTTTTATTAATTTTTTTGGCTGCAGATATGAAAAAGTTCATATCGGATGCTATATCTATAAAGGGACTAGGTCCAAAAATGGACCGATCCTGTTCATGTTTGGTAAAGTCTCTTGTATTTTGCAAAAATATGTACAAACAAAATTTGAGAAGAATCAGTGCAATATTTTTGTTTTTTAATAGATATAAGTGAAGATCGGGAAGCAGCTCTATATGGGGTCAAAGGGATCATTTTTGGACTACTCAGTAGTGGATGTAATGAACGCATACAAACCCAATTTGAGTAAGATCTATATGACAATTTGGATCTTATGGCAATTTATGTCGATTTCATGTGGGTAATTTGTATGGGGGCTAGGTCTGAACATGGACCGATTCTCACCAATTTCAATAGCGTTCATCCCATGGCCGATAAAAGCTTATATACCAAATTTCATCAAAATATATTCATATTTGCGACCTGCAGTTTGATTACAAGCTTTACATGGACACACAGACGGACGGACGGACGGACGGACATTGTTAAATCAACTCATAAAGTGATTCTGATTCGATCGGTATAATTAAAGATGGGTCTAGGTCAAATATTTTTGGTTGTTACAAACAGCAGCACAAAGTCATTATACCCAAACCACATAGTGGTATAGGGTATAAAAAGCTAGCCTAATGTACATATATATATATGTAATTATCTGTTTCCTTTAAAAAATTTAATTTTTGTTTAATTTTTATTTCTTTAAAAAAATTTTACACAAAACAACAGTTTCATATTTTCCATAAAAAATTAATTCATACATTGGCTAACGCTGCTATTAACCCACTGAACATTTCTTACAGTGCAATTCTCATTTTCGTACCAATCCAATTACATTTTTATTTTTGAACACACCACTGGTGTAGAATCAAATGCAGCATACAAGAGGGTATCATTATACCCTATACCACTATGTGGTTTGGGTATAATGACTTTGTGCTGCTGTTTGTAACAACCCAAAATATTTGACCTAGACCCATCTTTAATTATACCGATCGAATCAGAATTACTTTCTGAGTTGATTTAACAATGTCCGTCAGTCCGTCTGTGTGTCCATGTAAACCTTGTAATCAAACTGCAGGTCGCAAATATGAATATATTTTGACGAAATTTGGTATATGAGCTTCTGTCGGCCATGGGATGAACGCTATTGAAATTGGTGAGAATCGGTCCATGTTCAGACCTAGCCCCCATACAAATTACCCCTATGAAATCGACATAAATTGCCATAAGATCCAAATTGTCATATAGATCTTACTCAAATTGGGTTTTGTATGCGTTCATTACGTCCATTAATGAGTAGTCCAAAAATGATCCCCTTGGTCCCATATAGAGCTGCTTCCCGATCTTCACTTAAATCTATCAAAAAACAAAAATATTGCACTGATTCTTCTCAAATTTTGTTTGTATATATTTTTGCCAAATACAAGAGACCTTACCAAACATGGTCAGGATCGGTCCATTTTTGGGCCTAGTCCCCATATAGATATAGCATCCGATATGAACATTTTCATATCTGCAGCCAAAAAAATTAATTAAAATCCCACTCAAATTTGGTTTATGCATATTTTTTATATCCAATTAGTTGGGCCTGAAAGATAGGGTCTCTAAACGCATGGTATAGGGTATCGTATAGTCGGTCTGGACCGACTATAATTTTCTTACTTGTTTAATTATGATATTGAGCTATCCACTTCGTCTTTGGTTTATCTTTATATGAAGTTTATTTTCAATAATTTCTCTAAAGTATTCCCAGTCTTGTAAAAAAAATTTGTTTTGAGTCGCAGGAAGAACATTACTTTATAATTTAAGTATTATGGGCGAGTGATCAGAGGATAATTCGAAACAAGATTCTATTTTTAAGTGCTCATGTTTTATATTTTTGGTGATGAAGAAGTCTATTAGATCAGGTTTTTTGTTTAAATTTGTTGGCCAGTAAGTAGGCTCTCCAGTAGTTAAGAATTTGCTGTTTGATTCCGTAATGGATTCAAGTAAATGTCTGCCCTTTGTAAGAGTTATTCTGGAACCACAGAATATCTTTTTGGAGTTGAAGTTATAAAACGGTTACCAAGTGATTTTAAAAATTCAATATATTCTATTTTAGTATTGTTGTGTTTAGGAGCACAATATACGGCAGATAACACGAGTGGGCCCAATAAGTCTTCAATAACTATTGAGGTAGCTTGAAGGTGATCTTTTTGGAAACTTACAAGTTCAGTACACTTATTTGAATTTTTTATAATTATTGCTGTGCCCTCACGGGCGGTGTTATCAGGATGATTTGTGTAGAATATGGTAAAGTTAGGTATACTTACATACTTTTTTTTGTGTGAAGTGTGTCTCAGATCCAGTAGTATATCTACAGAGTTTTTATATATAAAAGTTTTTAGTTCAAAGACATGTTGACCTAGACCATTAGGATTTATTGCAATAATAATAATTTTAATTCTATTAGTTTTAATTGCTCCTAATTTACTAGGTGACCCTGATAATTTCATTCCTGCAAATCCTCTAGTTACCCCAATTCATATTCAACCTGAATGATATTTTTTATTTGCTTATGCTATTTTACGGTCTATTCCTAATAAATTAGGAGGAGTAATTGCTTTAGTTTTTTCTATTGCAATTTTAGCAATTCTACCATAGTACAATCTTAAAATCATTTTATCTGTCCATGTAATTTTGAGAGTAGTGGGAAATTAATATTATTCATCGTCCGACTCTAGAGAGTTCTGGACACATAAAGTCATTCAATTCATTTTTCATTGCTGACACTTTGAAAATTAAATACTTTCATTTTTAAAAATTTGTAATGCATTTACATCAGCCATAACTCGGAATTGTTTATTAGTAGTGTCGTAATTTTCAATTCCATTTGGAAACATTTTTAATAAAAGAGGTACTATACTACTGGTCTTACCAGGAACAACAATTTCTGTAAAGAACTAAAAATTTCGTTGTCAAAGTTAGCGTTATTTCTCAAAATTTCGCAAAAGATCATATAGAATGGCTTAGCATTTTTTTTTCTAATTCCATAACTATACCGCTTTCAATATTATTTGCAGACATATAAATATCAAATTCTGTTCCGCAGTATGTGCCGTTAATAGGAAGATGATTTTCATTGAGGTTTAACTTTGATAATTCGAATTTGTCTAATAATTCCTTTTCAAAAAAATTTCCTCCCATTGCATATAGGGCCAGATTCAATTTATTTTGGCATAAAGTCTAATAATAAAGCTAGAGAGCTGAATTTCGGTGGAATTGATTATATTGGCACTTGCAGTAAGTGAGAACAATATCAAGTCAATTCGACCACACCCACCTATACCGCCCATATAAGGACACATTGCAGAGGAGTAAATTTTTTTTTATTATTTGATGTTTCGATTTAAACCAACTTAAATACTGATTTCTTAAAGGTATTAAATTAATACTATTAAATTAATCTTCTTTTTCTACTTCCAAATCCAAGCAAAAGTTGTCTTCATGATCCGTATCCGAGTTGCTATCATCGCTGTCTAAAAACTGTTCCTGGTTATTATATTCTACATCTGGTGCTTCTAAAAGTTCAATAACTTCCTTTGGTAACGAGGTTTTTTATTTTGAGCTAATCTTTTTTTTATATTAAGGCTTGAAAGAAAAGTGTCCGATGAATCCATTGATCGGTGGAACACATCTGATAAATTGTTGATACGAGAATTTCGTCTCGCATATGATTGTCTATCGCGCTTATAAAGTTTATTTCGCGCTTCAGATGTGTTTTCTCCAAAGCAACCGATAGGTAATACCGATGATGCTATTATCTGTGAACCGTGAACTAAAACTTTGTGGACAGTTGCTGACATTGGGTACCATGAATACTTTTCCATATAATTCGACGCAGTTTCTTGGCATA
Source organism: Cordilura impudica (assembly GCA_963682025.1). Lineage (NCBI taxonomy): Eukaryota > Metazoa > Arthropoda > Insecta > Diptera > Scathophagidae > Cordilura > Cordilura impudica. The sequence continues at coordinate 5,761,683 of OY821521.1, forward strand.
ATTGGCTGAATTTAGTAGTATTTACTGGGAATTCACAGGATATAGTTATTAAAATAATATAAAACCGTTGTAAAATATCATAATCTAGTTCTAATATTACTGAAAGTTGCCTTGTGTTTTTAAATGCCCTTCTTGCGGTATTTCCGTCATTTGTATTTCCACTTCCGTTTTGTTTTGGCTTATCTACATGTAATCCCATTTCACTCCAAAATAATTTTTGTATTTCTTGTTTACGGGATGTTATCATGTCTTTTTCTTCTTTATCCCTTACTTGCCACTTTTTTAAGTGTAGTTTATACGAGATTTTAAGTACGAACTCAAAAAATCTTATCCATGCATGTAGGGGACTGATGCCGTGTTGAAGATTTCCAGACTTAGCTTTAAAGTTTGATATGTCTGTAGTTTTCATAAAATCCTTTGGGCTGGCTCCACAGATAGGACATAGTTGACAACATTTGGTTCCCGTTAATATATTTAACACCTTGCCGTCAATCAATGTCAAATGGAGATCAAAAGTGACAGTGATTTTTCTGTCAATTGAGAAGTTGTAATTAAAAGCTGTTAAGTTTTGAATTTGTGATTCTAAATCCGCCTTTTCTGCCAGAATAAGATCTTTGGTTTCTTTAGCGAATTCAAGCTTTTGGGGTCTGCAAAATCTTACTGATTGGGGGGAATGATTTATCCACAAAAATGACGCTCGTAACAAATAATGAGTCGTCATTTATATCAGACCTTTCTCCTAGGAATCTTTGCTTGTACATACTCTGCCCCGTAGAGCCATCAAATCCATAGCTCGCTATTAGTTTGACATCTGCTATATTTTGATGTTTTTTGAATGCATCATCCTGCAGAAGGAAAATTCTACTGGCCGTATGATTAAGCAAATTTTGGAGAGATACTTCGGCTCTTGTTTCCGTCACATTGACTCCCGTAGGCCTGCATTCCAATTTGGCTTCTCTTACTTTATTATAGCATGGATAAATGTTGGAAAATTGTGATTTATTTAAAGCTCTCATGCTGTTGTATTGCGCTTTAGTGACGGAGTTGTCGATCAAAAATGCCAGAGCTTGAATTGGTGTGAGTGGTACCGGCTCCGAGAATGACAGTTTCTTTCTAATCTCACTTGATGAACTAGAAGTAGAAAGAGTATTCTTTAATACAAACGCAGTATCGCTCATTTTGGCCTTTTTCGCTGAAACTGATGCTGCATGAACAAGGAGACTTGTATTATTTTCTTCATTATCTGCCAGTTCCTTTGTCATTTTTCTTTTTAGCCGTGATCCTGCATCACTGTAAGACAGTCGTGGTCGTCCCATTTGATTTTCTGAAGCAACTTGGTCGTTGATTTTCTCCACGACAACAGTCATGCTTGACAAAAGCGAACTGGAATTCCTTTTAAATGTCGTAATTATACGATTACATTTAGGTAGATTTTTCAGAATATAAAGGTGAAAACTCCTCATTTTCTTAGTGATTTCGGCCTTTAAGTCAACTGATACATCATTTAAATGAAATTTATCAACAATCCAGTCAAATAACGCTTTTTCATTTCGGTTTTCGTTGATCCACACATCCAGTAGGGCAGAATGGCTTACCTCAAACTTGGCTAAAAATGCACGAATGGGCAAAAATGGGCAAAAAATGTTAGCAACAAGTTTAAAAACACAGTTTAGAGTAAACATTTGCATAATTACTTTTTGGCACAAATTGGCAGAAATTAGTTTTTTACTCCACGATACACGAATACTTCGGTTAGATTTTTTCTAAAATAAGACATATCAAAGACAATCCACAACTAAAAAATATAACTCATAATTCGAAAACATTTAATAACAATTATATTTGGCATACCTTGACCTTTATTTTCCATTTTGCCAAAAAAGATTTGGATACCTGGTGTTGCTACAGCAAAAGCGCAAAGTTAAGTAAATGACTCGCACCAATTTTGACAAAACAAACAGCTAACCAGACAGCTGACTTAGTTAGCGCTGCAAAAATGCAGCCCTTTCAAAATATTCAGTTAAATTCAAAATATATTTTACAAAAATTTACGACTTTATGCCAAAAAAAAATTGAACCTGGCCCTATGTGCATTGGGCGAAATAAAAACTTTAAACGTTTATTGTATTTACTATTTTCAATATATACTGTAGCAAATAGAAAATCTAGTATACAGCCCTGTTCTTGAAACGTTGTTATTTGAATAAGGGTGAATTTAAAATCACATGAAATTGAAATTTTGGGTTTCTTGAAACCACTTTTTTTATTTATTTAATGGAAACATATGTTTGAGTTAAGAACCATATGTTTGAGTTAAGAACATATGTTATCTAGAAACCGAGGTGCCATATGATTCTTTATTCAGTTTCACAAAAAACTTTTAAGTATTTTGCGCATGTCTTTTCTTAAGTTTATAGAAAAAGTATAAAGAAAAATATTTTCTTTTAAAATAACAACTTATTTGTTCATTTAATTGTTTTTGTTCTTCAATTTCATTCAATTAAAAATGACTTTTCTATTTTTAAGAAGTTAGGCATCATCAATAAAAATTTCGATATTCAAATAAATTGGATTTGACTGGCATCACTACTGTTTCGAACATATGCAAAAAAATAAAAATATGTGATTTGATGAAAAAATTTTTTTAATTCCTTTATTTGCAATAATTAGTGCATAAAGAATCTATGTTATAATTGAAAAAATTATAATGGAAAATAGATTGTGTAAATAAAAAGTTTTTATTGTAGTTATAGAACAGCATCATCGCAAAAAGTGTGTTTTATTAACATCGACCACTTATTACGAGTTTTTTTTTTAATCAGCGCAAAATGTAGACGTTTTTTAAAATCGTTTTTTTTTTTCATAAAATTAATGTCTAATTTTTTTTAATAATGACAAGGTTCAATAAAAAACATGTTAGAGTTTATATATCATCATATTATCCCTTAAGACCTGTTTTGATATCACAAAGCCTTTTCTATGTGAATTAAAAACGAGAAAAAATATTCTTATTGAAATTAGAGAACAGCAAAAAACTCGTAGATTTAAGAATTTTTTCATTTAAGAGTTTTTTTTTTGTGATAGTGGTTTCCAAACAGGGGTGATAATAAAATTTTATCTTAAACTTATAATTTTTTTTTTATTAACGAAGGAAAATACACTCATTAACATTTTTGTGTGGCATAATTTGTGGTTTAATTGATTGTCCAGATCTTTTACATTTATTTCATTGAGAAGAAACAATTATTTTCATATTCAGTTTCCTAGAACTGAATATGGCCGTAATGAACCTCTAATGAATTAAATTTAAGTATTTCTACCAATAAGTTTAAAACTTGTTTAAATAAATTGATGTAATTTTAGTAATAAGCTGCTCTAAGGCTCATAATGTAGTTATAGACTCGATAAATAAATAAATAAAATCAACATTATTCAGTGTCGAATAATGATGGAGTGGCTCCCATTGTTCTGAAATTCTGTGATAACTGCCTTGATCCAGATTAATTACAAACTCAATTTAAATTTAATTTTTTAATTAATTTTAACATTGTAGTATTTATTGACTTAACACTTTGGACATTTTATTTTATACAAGTTTTTAGAGGACATTTAACGGGACTTTTGAATAAAAAGTCCGAGTATTTTGATTAAAACGAATCCTGTGGCAAGATTTCCTGGAGGGGAAGTTTTATTTTCATTTTATATTTTGCTACTATTTTTATTTAAAATCACTTCAGAAAGATTCATTTGGGGCATCTCTCGGGGTCTTTGAACTCCATTTTTTTTAATTTACTGGAAACTAACATCAAAATTTATTTCACCCAATTTTTATACACCACCGTGCAGAGGTTATATATCAGTTTGCCAATCCGTTTGTAACTCATGAAAACATTCTCGAGTCAGCAAGAGGTCAAGTGGTATTAAATCTGGAGACTCTAGACCCAATAATGAAGGAATGACGTACGAAAATGTAAAGATATTCCGATAAAATTTCATTAAAAAAAATACAAATTGTGAAAAATTTTTTAACGTGGTCATTAACACCGCCTAGGTCGAAAATCATGCCTTCGAGAAAAATACTTTTTATATAAATGTAATGGGGCTTTTTTTCATTAATAACTTTTTAAAAAAAACAGTGTTAGAGAAATGGGGATTTCACGAAAATATAAAGCGTTGTTAGTAGAATATGATAGCATACATAACTCAAATCATTCTTAAGTCGACTTAGGCGGTTATCGTTTGTGACCACAGATATATAGATATGTATCAGTGATGCATACACATTTTTGTTTACTTGTAGATTTTGTTGTTTTTGTTTTACACGTGTGAACAACAACAAGCAACAAAAATGTGTATGCATTGCTAATAAACAAACAAATTGTATTGTTTACATTTATGCTGATTGCATTTAAAAATTGCTTTCAATTAAATAAAATACGAAAATACCTGGAAGTTTTGTTAATTATCTTATTAATTTTAAACATCATTGTAAAAAACCAACCCATTATAAATTGCAATCTAGCCTCTTTTGTCTCTTTTGTGTTGACAATCTTGGTATTAATATTGTATATAGAACAAGGGTGGATGGTATTTAATATTCGGCTTAGCAAGTAAGAGTGTACTTGTTTTAAGTCAAACTTTTGTTTTTCACCTCAGAAAAAATGTAAGTATGATAATGATAATGAATGACGCACCCGAATTTAAATTAACTTGTTTTTTTTTACAGAGCTTGCAAAAATTCTTTACGCTCGTTTCGATTTTCAATTAGCTTGTGATATTTCATGAAACTTAATCTTAATCTTCGAAATCGAACTTTAATTCGAAAAGTGTTTTTATTTATATTGAAGAATTTTTACTACAAATATTAAAATGTTTTTAAAAGTCAACCTTTTTATTTAAAAAAAATACCTTTGTTGTTCATTGAAAAGCCAAACATGAATAAAAGAATCACATTTTCATGGCTTCCGAAACAACAACTTCCTATGATGTGTTTTTAAAGAATTTAAAATCAAAACAATATCAAATAGATATTAAGAGTTTGAAATAATAATATTGGGAATTTATTTTGTAATGTCTAGAAATAAAAAACATAAATTTAAATAAAAAATTTATATGAAAAATAAATATAAAAAATTGGTTCTGGGAAAGGTTATTTGATACTAAAGTGGGAAGAACTGATTTTGAGTTAATAAAAGTTTATATTGGGAAAAGAAAAGAAAATATTATATTGAAAACCATATGAATTACTTTATTGAAAAAAGAAATTGTTGATAAATTTCCTATAAAATCCGGCCAATCCCAGGAATGCTTTATCTCCTTTTCCGTTTTAGCGACAGGGTAATTCAGGAAAGCTTAAGCCTTGACGGAATTAGGCCTACACCATCAGGTATGATAATATGTCCCAAAAAAGTGGTTTCCCACTTCACAAACTCGCTCTTGTTCAGTTTCGGATATCCTTCCAAACTCATTTTCCATTAGAGTGATGTGTTCCTGTAGTACGAAAGATTATTATGTCGTCTAAACAGTCTCTTCCAAATAAATCTCCAAAGATTGTATTCATCGATCTCCGGAAGGTTGCAGTGACATTTTTAAGCCCAAATGACATTCTCAGAAACTCCTAATGCCCATTTTGTGTAGGAAACGCTTTTCCCGTCTGTCTGATCTAGGGTAGTAAAGTACAAGCCACTTATCCAGAATGTCATCGATAACATCGATAACTATACGCCAGAGGCGGAGACTTTTTTTAGGTACAACCCAGATTGTACTGTGTATGGCGACTGAATATGGCATATTATGTTCTCGTCCAACATTTACAGAATGTGCCCATTTACCTCTTCCCTATGGATCGATATTTTTTTGAATATATTGAGTCCCCATGAATTTGGTAATTTTAGGTCAACGTTGTTATATTTACTCAAAGGCTATATAAACCTTCTCATTCTTCCCTACTCAGCTGATCCAATTTAAATTTTTAATCCCTTTCAGATTAGTCCATATAATACATAAACTCACTAAGCTCCAGATCATTATCACAATCTTGATTCTGAACTGACCCTTTATTTTCACTTAAAATATTTTAATTACACCTTTGGTATTCAATATTTTCCTTATTTTCCTTCGAAGAATTTTCATCATACCCCCTGATATTCAATATTTTGTTCTCGCAAAAAATTTTCGTATCCCCTTTGGCATTCTTTCAATATACAACACTGTTTATGAACGAGAAAATAAATTTATAGAACATTTTTATTTAACAACTCTGTTTACTTCAATTTATTTTCAGCTGATTAATTTTTCTTGATTTGTAAAGTCGCAAATTTAATAAATTTAATTTCTTTAAATAAAATATTAATATTGGTTTATTGATGTGTAAACATCTACATATACGTGCGGGGGGTAAAATACAATCACAAAAACAGCATAAGATGTAAGACGTAAGACAAAATCGGTGTGTAATTACCTTTTTGTCGCTGTTGAAAAATAAAAATAAAAATGGAAAATGATAAATTAAAAATTAAAAATTAAAAATTAAAAATTAAAAATTAAAAATTAAAAATTAAAAATTAAAAATTAAAAATTAAAAATTAAAAATTAAAAATTAAAAATTAAAAATTAAAAATTAAAAATTAAAAATTAAAAATTAAAAATTAAAAATTAAAAATTAAAAATTAAAAATTAAAAATTAAAAATTAAAAATTAAAAATTAAAAATTAAAAATTAAAAATTAAAAGTTACAAATTAAAAATTATAAACTAAAAATTATAAATTAAAAATTAAAAATTAAAAATTATAAATTAAAAATTAAAAATTAAAAATTAAAAATTAAAAATTAAAAATTAAAAATTAAAAATTAAAAATTAAAAATTAAAAATTAAAAATTAAAAATTAAAAATTAAAAATTAAAAATTAAAAATTAAAAATTAAAATTAAAAATTAAAAAGAAAAAAAAAATTAAAAATTAAAAACGAAAAATAAAATATGAAAAATGAAAAATAAAAAATGAAATGAAAAACGAAAAATGAGAAATTGAAACTGAAAAATGAAAAATGGAAAGTGAAAAAAAAAATTAAAAATTAAAAATAAAAATTAAAAACGAAAAATTAAAAATTACCCAGTTGAAATGATAAATAATAATAAATATTTTTATATTAGCAGAGCCCCTACAGTTGTTTGCTATAAGTGATACATAGATGACGCTTTCTGTTTAATTTTAAAAAAGTGCCATAAAAAAATCTTTAATTACTAGATGTTTACACATCTCTCCTGTGATCGGACTCACATGATTTTTTTTTTTTTTTTTTGTGTAGTTTAGTGTCTTCATAAAATTCCTACCGATCCTCCCTTTGATTTACATTCAAAAAGGAACAAATATCTTTATTATTTGATTTTCGATCATAAGAAAATGCTTAATATCATTGGTTATGAGCCGAATTTTTACGCCGATTTCACTTCTTTGGGGCTGCTTTTAAAATTAAAATTTAATATAAATTCTTATTTAATGGAAAAAAGGCATTGGTTTTGATTTCAGCAAGATTTTTTTCTGTGTGAGTTTAAACAGAAAAAAAAAATTTTATTGATATCGTGGAGCAGGAACAAATTCGGTAAATTCCACCTAAGAATTTTTTATGAAAAAGTGAATTTTTATTTTTTTATCTTTTAATGATTTGTACGATTTAATACGCTCATAACTGTTTTTTAAATAAGTTTCCCTTATACAAAGGCCGTTAGTTCAGTTGAGCATCAATAAAACTTACCCATCCATCCAAAATAATGCAATTAAAGATAGTTTTTCGTTTTATAATGATTTTGTTATAATTTAATAAATATTTCGTGTTTAATGTTAGTGTATTTGTATGTTATTAATGTTTAGGTATAACTGTATTTTTTTTTCTTAATTAAAACTAAAACACAAAAATTACTTTAAAGCATTGCATTTGTCCATTATCATTTTATAAATTTAGTTTTTTTTTCGTTTTTATTGCTGTTTCAATTATTTTCACCCAACAAATACAAAACATTTATTTTTCAAATTTTATTGCAATTTCTCTCAATATCATTATTCTATGTCTATTTTCATTATTCATTCACTTTCTTTTAATTAAATATACTTATTAACTTTTATTTTCAGGTGTGTTTAACAACCTTAAAGTTTTTTGGAAAAACTAAACTGAATATATCCATAAAATACTCGTATGTAAGTAGTAGTTTTTTTTTAATAATATTTTGTATTTTCTTTCTTAATATGAGTACAAGTAAATTTTTAAAAGATTATTTTGTTTGTTTTTTTTATTATTAGGAAGTGATTGTTTTGTTTTTATTTTATTTTAAGTTCATGTTGCAATTATAAACCATAATTTGTATTTAAACAGCTCGTTTTGTTTTTTTTTTTCGTTTTTAAATTGCTATACATACATACATAAATACATAAATATAAATTTTATTGTTCTTTAGTTTTTTTATTTTATATGAAGAAGAATTACTCTCAGTTCGTTACTCTACTATACGATTCTTTTTTATAATTTATTATTTAGAAGGTTTAATATATAATAACCAAAATTAAGTTTCGCATTTCGAAATAAACATATTTATTTTTAGTTAGTCGAAACATAATTCTGTATAAAATACTTCTAGTTTTTTCTTAAAATATACGACCGTATTCTGATTCAATGTACTTATTTATCTATGTACACTTTTGGAAACAAGCAGAGACGAGACAAGAGTTCTTAGGGTAATTGGGGGGGTCGCCGAGCCTGTTTCGTCAGGTTTTTTTTTTATTAACATACTAATTTTCAAAATTGAAGAAAGAAAAAATTAAAATATAGTTAATATTTTTATAACCTCCATACCATTATGCAACCATCTGCACAAAGCAAAATTCTGAATTTGTCAATTTTTTTTCTAATAATTTCTTGTTAAGTCCTAAAATTATGTATTTTTGCGAAATCACTATTTGGCGTGTTCTCCATCGAAAGATAACAAAGTTGTTACAAAAAATACAGAACAAAAAAGATTTTTTGTGATGCAAAAACAATGGAATTTTTTAATTTTCTGTACCAGAATGAAGATGTTATGAAAGAAAATGTATAAAATCTTAACCGTTATTTAAATATTTATAGTTTCTGTCGTTTTCTTTCAACTGTTTCTTAAATACAATCGTATTTTTCAATGTTTTAATTTTATAATTAATTATTATAAAATAATGACCTAACAACCAGAATAATAGATAATTTTACTGCTGGTCTTAAACATAAGAAAATTTTTGAGACACAATCTATGGATAAGTCCATAATTTCAAAAACTATCAAGAAATAATGTAAAAGAGGTACGACCCAAAATTTAGGCGGCAGGCCCCGTAAAACGAGTTAAAGACAGGATAATTTAATGGCAAGAGAGTTTAAACAGTATCCAAAAATGAAGAAACCACCGATATCAGAGAATACATGAACTGGTCAAAATAGAATTAGAATAATTGTCTCTTTTCAGATGGGTCTAAGTTTAATTTAAAAACTACTACTACTATTACCACCCAATAGCGGTGGCAACATTATGGTATGGGGTTGCTTTTTGGGCCGAGGAATGGTTCCAATTCATGTAATGAAATGTACTCTAACTAGAATTGGCTATTGGCAAACTACTGGAAGTTCCAACATGACAATGACCCAAAACACACCTCAAAAGTTGTAACCGAATGGCTACAATCTAACGCAGGTAGTGTTTTGGAACTACCTGTAATTGTAGATACAAAAATACGGACACGAAATTACACAAACAATACAGATCTCATGGAGGCAATTAATTCCGAGCGGCAGAAAATTTCGATGGATATCATCAGCAATTTAACTCCATGCTTCAGCGTTTTACCGTTTTATTATTTTTTTCTGAAATTTTTAAATAAATAAAACATAACAAGTAAGAAAATTATAGTCGGTCTAGACCGACTATACGATACCCTATACCATACGTTTGGAAACCCTATCTCTTAGGCCCAACTAACTGGACATAGAAAATAAGCAAAAACCAAATTTGAGTGGGATTTTTATTAATTTTTTTGGCTGCAGATATGAAAAAGTTCATATCGGATGCTATATCTATATGGGGACTAGGTCCAAAAATGGACCGATCCTGACCATGGTTGGTAACGTCTCTTGTATTTTGCAAAAACATATACAAACAAAATTTTAGAAGAATCAGTGCAATATTTTTGTTTTTTAATAGATTTAAATTAATATCGGGAAGCAGCTCTATATGAGACCAAAGGGATCATTTTTGGACTACTCATTAATGGATGTAATGAACGCATACAAACCCAATTTGAGTAAGATCTATATGACAATTTGGATCTTATGGCAATTTATGTCAATTTCATAGGGGTAATTTGTATGGGGGCTAGGTCTGAACATGGACCGAATTTCACCAATTTCAATAGCGTTCATCCCATGACCGATAAAAGCTTATATACCAAATTTCATCAAAATATATTCATATTTGTGACCTGCAGTTTGATTACAAGGTTTACATGGACACACAGACGGACGGACGGACGGACGGACATTGTTAAATCAACTCAAAAAGTGATTCTGATTCGATCGGTATAATTAAAGATGGGTCTGGGTCAAATATTTTTGGTTGTTACAAACAGCAGCACAAAGTCATTATACCCAAACCACATAGTGGTATAGGGTATAAAAATTTATAAATTAATAAAAGAGTTTTCAATTTTATGATCCAATTTTTTGGTATTAACCGTTCAAGTCATCAAAAATATATTTTTTTTAAAGTTTACATTGTATTATCACTCACTGTATATTCTTGATCCTTATAAAAGGAACAGTCAATCTCGCGATGTCCGTCTATCTGTCTGCCTGTGTGTTGAAGATATTCTCATGTCCGCAATAGGTCGAGTGTTCATCAGAATCTGCAACTATTTGGTATTGAATTTGGAACCTCTAGATCCAATAGTGAAGGAATGAGGTACGAAAACTAAAAATTGTGAAAAATTTTTATATGTAACAGAACATGTGCATATATGTATGTATATATGTAGATATGTATCAGTGATGCATGTTGTTGTTGATTTTTCGCTTGTTGATTTTGTTGTTTTCTTTTGCACATGTGAACAACAACAAGCAACAAAATGCTTATGCATCGCTAATGAACAAACTAACAAGAATGTAATGGTATGCTTTCAATTAAAAAAACACGAAAATACCTAAAATTTTTGTTAATTATATTTTTAATTTTATACATCATTTGGAACAAGTGAGAAAATTATAGTCGGTCTATACGATACCCTATACCATCCCCTATCACTTAAACCCAACTAACTGGACATAGAAAATAAGCAAAAACCAAATTTGAGTCTGATTTTTATTAATTTTTTTGGCTGAAGATATGAAAAAGTTCATATCGGATGCTATATCTATATGGGGACTAGGTCCAAAAATGGACCGATCCTAATTATGTTTACTAAAGTCTCTTGTATTTTGCAAAAAATATATACACACAAAATCTGAGAAGAATCAGTGAATATTTTTGTTTTTTAATAGATTTAAGTGAAGATCGGGAAGCAGCTCTATATGGGGCCAAAGGGATCATTTTTGGACTACTCATTAATGGACGTAATGAATGCATACAAAACCCAATTTGAGTAAGATCTATATGACAATTTGGATCTTATGGCAATTTATGTCGATTTCATATGGGTAATTTGTATGGGGGCTAGGTCTGAACATGGACCGATTCTCACCAATTTCAATAGCGTTCATCCCAAGGCAGATGAAAGCTTATATACCAAATTTCATCAAAATATATTCATATTTGCGACCTGCAGTTTGATTACAAGCTTTACATGGACACACAGACGGACGGACGGACGGACGGACATTGTTAAATCAACTCAGAAAGTGATTCTGATTCGATCGGTATAATTAAAGATGGGTCTAGGTCAAATATTTTTGGTTGTTACAAACAGCAGCACAAAGTCATTATACCCAAACCACATAGTGGTATAGGGTATAAAAATCTAGTTTTTATGATATGAAATCTAGTGTTGGTTTATAATATTTTATGTTAATTGTTTTTCATCAAAATCGATTTTTTTATTTATTTATTTATTTATTTATTTATTTTTTTATTTTTTAAATAATTTATATTTTTTTGAAAGTTTTTGCAGTTTTTAAAAT